>PVIH01009152.1:0-84776 GCA_004025045.1 Sigmodon hispidus | reverse complement strand
AAAAAAAAAAATTCAGAGGGAAAGATGAACACAAAGAAAATATAGGTGTAGCAATCTTATTTGTATGTCTACCCTTGATAAGCCATGCTTATCATTCTTATCCTCTATATAGTTATTGTTAACTCTTCCACATTTTAAATTCTTTTTACTGTGTGTTTTTTTAATAAATACAAAATAAAGAAAAAAAAAAAAAAAAAAAAAAAAAAAAAAAAAAAAAAAAAAAAAAAAAAAAAAAAAAAAAAAAAAAAAAACTTTTCATAGTTAAAAAAAAAAAAAAAAATTACTTCATTTATAAAGTAACCAGGTTTACATCCAAAATACGTAAAGAACCATTAGAAGTAAACAAGAAAAGATACCACAAACAGACAAATCACAAAAGTAAAAACAAGAGTTTTCAAGAAAACATGGGAAGAACTTTATATCATTACTCATCAAAGATATATAAATTAGTCCCACAATAAATTAGAATTCTATATGTTAGATATGTTAGATGGGTTAGAAGGAAAATGACCAAAGTGGTGAACTGCCAGATTTGAGTGGAAATTAGCGAATTCAACTGAAATTGGCATCTCATCAATTCTTATTGTTGGTAGAAGTATGAAATTCTACAATCACTCTGACATGCATGTTACTTTATAACTACATAATGCTTTAGCACAATGTAGGTGATTGTTAATATTCAAATGTGGATAAAACTGTGCATCTCCTCAAATATACTTTATGTCTTTATGTTGGGAATATGCAAAATTTCTTCCAATGTTTGAATGTATATTATTTCTGTCTACAGCCATTATGCTGTCAAAAGAACACTATAAAATATTTAATCGGTTTTCTTGATTCTTGCTCAGCTCTTTCATATAAGTAAAATATTAATACATAACAAATGACCCAGTGTTCACCTGCTTAGTAAATACAGCAGAAATGAAAACATGATTTGCATTTGAACATCTTGTAAGTGAACATTTACAACAATTTTAGGCATAATAGCTCCTAACTGTGAACAATTAGAATACCCACCAATAAAACAATGAATTGGCAAACTGTGATATTATCATATAATGGAACACTACCAAGCAGTAAAATGGAACATAACTTCTTATGCAGTCAACATGGACAAATCAAAACATTATGATTAGAGAAGATACCCAAACATAGAAGACAGGAAGATGGCATACTGCACAGATCTATTTATATGAGGACACAAACAAGCAGATCAGGTTATGATGAAATTATGGTGAGCATGTCTGGGTATTGCTGGGCTGGGAAGTGAGTTGGGGAAAGAAATACTAAGAATATTAAAAGGGATTCAAAGGACCTTTTGGGGAGATGGGAATGGTCTATGTCTTGTTTGGTACAATGATTTCATAATTTTTAAACTTCATGGATACATAAACTAAAAAACTTTGTTAAAAACATTTCAATATCTATTTTTGCATAGGATTTATAACTCACTAAATCAAAATATGTATCAGAGAATAAAATGAATTTACAATTAAATGTGAAAAATTCCCAAGAAATGATAGCCTTGGCAAATATTCACAACACCGTGTGGAAAGAGAACTCTCACATGTATAAACACTCATATGCTCTGTGGGAGTCTTGCAGTGAGAGAGCATATTGTATAGACAGCATTTCTGGCGGCTGTGTTTATTTTCAGTTTAAGACAATGAGACAACAACAGGCTGTGAATATGAGATGAGAATTAGTATGGGCAGATCTGGTAGGTGTATGAGAAATGCAAGCATGGATGTGATTTTGAAAAGCACAGCCTATTTTTCCTGAAATGGCTAAACTTACATGTAGACCCAAGTCAGGAGGTCTTTTGTGAGTATGTCCCATTGCATTATACCCTTACCAAGCTTAGTACCCCTAACTGGATCTTTAAGGTAAAAAACAAACAACAGAAACAAAAACAAACAAACCTCTGAGCATGTACATCAAACTGCATTTGCGGAAGCTCTTTTAGGATCTTCTGATGGTCAGTCATCAATGCAGAAAAGAACGACCCTTACAATTAACATTATTTCTTTTCACAAAAGCACAAGTAATGCATTCTTCAAGTTATAGTTAGGCTAGATGCTAATATAGGAAGAGTTGAGAATATAAGCATTTTGTGAATGTAAACAAATCAAGTAATTAGTGAACTCTGGCCAGTTTCCTGTGATGAAACTGTTTCAAACAAACAAACAAAAAAATGGATCGATGATTTAGAAAGCTAATTCTGAGCCCTTCTACTTTTTATGAGGAAAGTAGAAATTATGTACTTTAACCAATCATAAATTATAGCACTTCAAAAACTTTAAAATATTTAACTGTCTCAGTGTTTTTCACTCTAAATCCCTGAGAAATATTGCACAGATTTTCACTTCCTCAGGTTTTCAGCTTTCTTTCTTTCAGGGAATCATTTAATAAACAATGCAGGCCTGAAGAGCACTGGGCCCCAATACCTTATTCTTGATTCCCTCCCCTCTCTATCTCTTTCTGTTCAAAAACCTTTGAGAGAAACCTTGTTCCAAGGGTTGGATGTATGTTAAATTCTCACTTCCAAAGCTTGTAAACATGTTGATTAATACAAACATCTCCTTATCTCACAAAAAAAGAATTCTTTAGGCAGAAACGTAAAATAGATGTGATCTAAGGTTTTGGACAAACTTAGCAACAAGAAAAGAAATTCATTTATGCATGAGATAGTTAAATAAAAACAGTTTAACTTGCTGAGGAGACTATAGAATACCTTACTTACTAGTCAGTGTCAATGTATCACCTGCTTAGTTGGTGTTGGCTGATATTAGTGGTATCTTAGGCTTATGCAGATCCTCAGAGTACTTTCTCTGGTATGACACTTTGATGGTTATACCTTGTGTTTCAATTCTTTTTTTCACTCAATTTTTTTGAAATTGTTTTGGGTTATTATTTTGGATATACATTTGCCAAAAAGTCATTGAGAATTCACAATAGTATACAAACCTGAGATTTCCAAAGGCATAGGGGTATCAAGAGAAATTATAAAACAGATGGGATAAATGAGAAGGAGCTAAGCCCATTCTGGCAGGACATATCTTTTGTAGGATGAGGGCATCCTATGGGTCAACACAGAGGGTTTCATGTCTGAAGTCTGGAAAACTAAGCAGAAATATCACTAAAATAAAAGAGGATAGTCAGAAAGTTCTTGAAAATAATTTCAGGGTGGAATCAATGTTCAGCATATTCATTCTACAAATATATATTGTACTAACATCATTTTACAAAATAAGAAAATACAAAATGCCAGCATAAAGTATCAATATCCACAGCTTTAGTTTGTAGGCTCATGTTAATGGTTTTATCCCAGATAGTGCTATGATGAGATGGTAGAACCTTTAAAAACCAAAGTTGAAGGGAAGTCCATTAGGTCACTTGCAGTCCAGAAACTTCCCACCACATTCCCTGGAATTGTGTCCTTTAGTGGCATCTTGAGATACTTGGATAATCCTACATTTTTTATTGTATGCTTTCTGTCCGTGAAGGAAGGCTCCATGAGATTATGATTTGATATTTTTACTACAAGCATAAAAATCACAGATCCACTTGGCATTGGTTGAAATATCTAAAACAATTATTTAAAATGATGCTTTATGCTTTATATATTGATAGTAAAAGAAAACTAACTGATATAGAAGCGCACGGTTGAGTAGGTATAGAAGCAGGATTAAGAAAGATTTTTCGCCTGTTTTATATTTTCTGTGATCTTTTTAATTTTAAAAAAAAAATTGGAAGCTCTGATGACTTCCATAATTCTATTTTGCAAATTTGTATTCCCTGTCCTTAATTTCTAACACTGTTAATCTATAACTTTATGAATCATGAGGAAATTAGTTTAATTATATGGTGTTCTCCTTTGCAATTTTATTTAGTAGCACATTAGATCAGAACTGTGGCATTCTGCAGGCTACTGCGCTTGCCTCACATACAGAAATCTCATTTCATTAGAGGCCACAGTTCTCTGTGCACAGAGTTTAGAATTATTATGATGGAAACATTACTTATTCCTATTAAACAAAAGGCAGTTTTATATAAGTGTTAAAACATTATTGCTTTTTGACTCTCTGGATTCATCAAATACTAGCTTATGCTCTATGGCTTGGCAGGGAATAATCATATGTTAACATTCAGCCTTCATGTACATGAAAAAGTTCAATCCACATTGTGTGTCTTAAATAATAGAGATATGATTTCATCTTGGCTGTGACTTCACTAAAGCCCAGATGAAGGAAGTAAAAACAGACAGTTCTCCTAAACCCTATAAACCTCATCCTTTCATATATATATAACTATATATGAAAGGATGAGATACACAAAGACTGATGGGAAGATCGTCGAACTCTATAGTTACAAGAGATCCAATATTCTGTTTAATTATAAAGATAGATGACCATGCAGGTTTTATAAAACTCAGTTTTCTTATCTACAAAATGGCAGGACTAAAATATGGTATCCTGTAATTATTGTGCAATATGTGAAGGTATATAATATTTTTATTATTCTGGTCCCTAGGCAGTGTTGACTATGTACAGGTATTGGCATACATGTCAATATCGAGAAATAAGATGGACAGACTGTTAAAATATTTGCCCTGCAAGTAAAACAATCTCAGTTTAACTTCTAAAACCTACAAAAATATTCTTAATGTATGGGTTGATCCGGAGGCTTTGTTGGTAAAAGCCTGATGATCAGAGCTCACAGAATAGAAGTAGTGGAAGGAAAGATCGAGCCTTGTATGTTAACCTCTGACCACCACATGTATATCATGGTACATACAAACCTCCACACACTAAAGAAACAAATATACATAGAAAAGCTTTAAACAGTAGCTCTGGTGGAGATGGAGTGAATTTATATTCTCAGCACTGTTGAGGCAAAGACAAGAGAATCCATGCAGCTCCATGGACAGGCAATGTCGCCTATTTGGTGAGCTCAAGGTTAATGAGAGACTCCATCCTAAAGAAGGGGCTTAATCTCAAGAATAACACAAAAGGTTGTCTTCTACTCTCACATGCAAACACACAAAAATATACAAACAATGTGCTTGTAACTGTTCACCATCATTTAATAACACTGAAGAATAAAGAAACTACAGAGAATTTAAATAATAGCAAAATACTTGAGAGTTTGAGTTTTAAAAATATTATGTGATAAAAAATATAGAGATGAGTCATTTTGTTCAGGATTTGAGTAAGAATATGTTTTCCAGACTTCTATTGCCACTATAAGTTTGCAAACATACATGTAGTATATTAAAATATGGCTACCTTATTTCTCATTTAAATCAAATTGTATTGGCCTCTAACCTTCCATCCTGCCAGATAAAAGAAATGGACTGGAACACCTTATTCATAAACAAATCTGTCCATTTCATCAGGGATGGATAAAGGTTTGAGTTAGCAGACCAAATTCATTATTCTAAAAAAGACCCAGAGCTATAGTATCTTTCTAGTCTAACCATCCTGTGTTTTTTGAAGCAGAAAAATCTTTGCCAAGACCAGAATCTCGAGAATGCCAGGGAATATACAGAAAATAAGTGGCATTTCTCTTCTGATTAAGAAATATATAAACACTAAAATCCCAAAGAAATCATTCCTGTTACTTCATGGAACTCTCAAGATAATACTTACACATTAATTTTAAAAGGCTCAAAAGGGTAAAGAAGTCATTTGTGAACAGCTGTTGGTGAAACTTTGCTTCTAAAAGTTGATGAGTAATAAAAATACAGAGACAAAACAAATTTGTGTGTTATGTTTTGTAAAAATAAAGTCTGTAGAATGAGTTGCCTTTGGTGTTTGATGTTTAATGACACTTTAAAAAATAAAACTGAGATGAGAGAGTGTTCCCCAATGGACTATTTCATAATTTAAAAGGGGGCTTGATTGGAAGTAGACTAGTTCACCTATACATTTATGGCTTTGTAATAAATAAAAATGTTGCATTCTTAAGTATCAAGGTTGAATAATCTATACCCAAAGCTCCTTTAAGGCATGAAAAATTAATGTTCATCAAGAAATAAAGGCCATCAAGTTTATTCTCCTGTTGTCGGGAGAACCTAACCATATACTTGGGAATGTATGCATTTTCTGACACTTTAAAACAATCCTTGGCAAGGTAAAGAGGATTGTTTCAGGAGAGAAATTTATACAAGGTTGTGAAAGTTGAGTATAAGCTTTTAGACATTCATCACATGGTTTCCTTAAGCACACAACACTCACAAGCAATGTAGTCCAGCCTACCTACTAGAAAAGGCAGAGGGATAGATTCAGGCTACCTGAAGTTCCAAAGGTCAACAGCAACCAAAACAGTTCCCTATTAGTGTTTGCTTGTTTTGTTGTAGTTGTTTGTTGATTTCTCTATGTAAACTTCTCTTGGATATCACAGATCACATGGAACTAGTCCTTGAAAAAAAAACAAAAACAAACAAACAAAAAAACAAAGAAACAAACACCAATAAATTCAGACAGAAGGACAAGGTGGTCCTTAGAAAACCTCTGGCACCTTCTCTGAGGAACCATAGGAACTCAGAATTTATTTCTAATTTCATAGCAACATTTGAAAAAAGATCCTCCTTGATTCACCCTCTTTTTTTGTTTATTTCTGAAAATGTAATATAATTGCAGCATTCCTTTATTTCGTGTCCTTCTTCTACCCTCAAACACACCCTTTTCCACAATCCTTCGAGGTCATGGCTATTTTTCATTAACTGTGATTGAATGCATGTATCTTTTTTGTTATATATATATATATACATTTCCTAAATACAACCTGTTGAGTCAATATAAATTACTCGAATGTATGTTTTTAGGGATGATTATTTGGCACTGGACCACCTATTAGTGTGGTCTTCCTTGGGGAGGACTGCCTCTCCTGCACCCAGCTTAACTCAGTTTCTTATAGGTTAATTGTGTAGGACTGAGAGGCCTCTTGGACTTTTCTCTATGCAGTTTGGCATGTGTGTGTCTGCTTGTTCATCTCAAATTGGAGCAGTCATATTGTATCTTCTGTTGTTACTAGGAGACAAAATCTCACATACAAAACACCTCTTCTTTAAGTTGTCTTTGAAATAGAAAAGTGACTAATATAAGAATGAAGTGAGTACTCGAGTCTCACTAGACTTTAAAACCAATGCCCTTAGTTTCTCTACCTTGTGTAATGTTGCATATAGGTTCATACAATGTAGGCTTAATTATGTTGAAATGTTACTCATCATTCCTACTTTCTTACAGACTTTTATCATCAAGTCAAGCTTAACTCTAGGTACATACCATTAAAATGATTTTATAGTTTCTGTTATACATAATGTATTTCTCTAGTGATTTCTATGTGCATATTTGAGATAAAATCAATTTGGGAGTGATCTATAACCTTATTGTGTTCTTGAATTGTGTTTGCAAATACTTTATTGAGAATATTGCATCTGTTTTCAACATGGGAAATGGTCTATAGTTTAAGTCTGTAGTGCTCTTTGATATCAAGGTAATACTGGCTTCATAGAATGAATTTGAATATATCTTTTTCCATATCTACTTTGTGGAAGAGAAATGTTGGTTTTAAATCTTCTTTGGAATTTTGGTAGAAATCTTCTGTGAACCCTGCCATCATTGTTTGGAAACATAGTCACTGATTTTTGTTTTGTTTTTGTTTTTTTTTTTTATTTATTTATTTTGTATTTATCAAGAAGAACAGTAAAATGAATTTAAAATGCTGAGAAGTTAACAATAACTATAAAGAAGATAAAAATCATAAGCATGACTTATCAAGGGTGATAATGCAAATAAGATTACTACACATGTATTTACTTTGTGTTCAGCTTTCCCTCTGAATTTTTTTTTTTTCCATCCCTGTATATCCTTATTCAAGGTCCCTTCCCCCTCCCACCACATCAGGTCATTTTTTCTTCTCCGCAACTCCCCATCCCCTTCCTGGGCAGGGAGCAGACAGTCCTATGGTCCCACTGACCCAATTATGCTTGGATCAGTCTCCACTCCTGGCAAATCCAGTTTTGTCCCCCCTCCCTCAAGAGTGAGTCAGGTGTTCCTATAGTTGGAGTGGGATCCGAAGAGTCAGTCCAGTGTGTCTCTGATCCCAAGCTGTTCAGTGGTGGTGGTTTGGTGCTTGGGCATGCTTGGCTTTTTTTCTTGTTTGTTTGTTTAGAGACCACTAATGAGTGAGTACATCCCCTGCTTATCTTTCTGGGTTTGTGATACCTCGCTCAGGAGGATATTCTCCAAATCCATCCATTTGCCTGCGAATTTTAGGATATCATTTTTTCTTACTGCTGAGTAGTATTCCATTGTGTAGATGTACCATAGTTTGTTAATCCATTCTTCAGTTGAGAGACATCTAGGTTGTTTCCAGGTTCTTGCTATTACAAATAATGCTGCTATGAACATAGTTGGTTTAACAAATGGTGTTGGCATAACTGGATGGAAGTGTGTAGAAAAATGCAAATAGATCCGAGCCTGTCACCCTGCACAAAACTCAAATCCAAGTGGATCAAAGACCTCAACTTAAACCCAGCCACTTAGAACTTGATAGAAAAGAAAGTGGGAACTTGATAGAAAAGAAAGTGGGAAATACACTTCTACAAATTGGCACAGGCAACCACTTCCTAAATATAACACCAGTGGCACAGACACTAAGACCAACAATCAATAAGTGGGATCTCCTGAAGCTAGGAAGCTTCTGCAAAGCCAAGGACACTGTCAATAGGACAAAACGCCAGCCTACAGAATGGGAAAAGAGTTTCACCAACCCTACAAGTGATAGAGGACTGATCTCTAAGATATATAAAGAGCTCAAGAATCTAGAGCCCAAAACCTTGAATAACCCAATCAAAAAATGGGGTACAGATCTAAAAAGGGAATTCTCAGCAGAGGAACTACGAATGGCTGAAAGGCACCTAAAAAAGTGCTCTTCATCTTTAGCCATCAGAGAAATGCAAATCAAAACAACTTTGAGATACCACTTAACACCTGTTAGATTGGCTAAAATAAAAGGCACAGATGACAGCCTATGTTGGAGAGGATGCAGAGCAAGGGGAACACTCCTCCATTGTTGGTGGGAGTGTAAGCTTGTTTAGCCACTTTGGAATGGAATATGGCGGTTTCTCAGAAAACTGAGAATCAATCTCCCCAAGGACCCAGCAATACCACTTCTGGGTGTATACCCTAAAGAGGCACATTCACACTCCAAAGGTATTAGCTCAACATAGTCACTGATTAAGTCTCATTGCTTGTCATGTCTCTTTAAATTGCTTGTAACTGTGCATTTAATTTGGGTAAGTCATAAACATTTGTAAACATATATTTTTCTGTCTTCTTGCCTGAAATATTACAAGTTTTCCAACTATTCTAAAGTGATCTGCATTTCATTGGTATGTCTTGTAACAACTCTATTTCACACAGCTTTGTCAGTTTGGATATTCTTATTTTGGTGGTTCTATCAAGGGATTTGTGGATCTTGTTAATCTTTTCAAGGAAAACTTCTGATTAATTATATATATTCATCCTTTAGTATCTATTTTAATAATTTGTCTCACTTTTTCTTATTTTTCTTAATCTATTGAGCTTAGTTTCAACATTTTCATCTTAATGTATTTCATTTTATTACTTATATGAAATCTCCATGACTTTTTGAAAGTGAGTATTTGTGATTATAAACTTTCTAATAAGGACTGCCTTGGTTCTGGTACAGTGTATTACTATTTTCATTTGAATTTATTGACTTTTAAATTTTCTCTCTAAGTTCTTTAATGATCTAGTGCTTATTCAAATATGTATCATTCAGTTTACACATATTTATGAAGTAAGTGATTTGAAGTTTTTCTTGTCAATTATTATTTTTATTCCACTATGGTCTAATAAAAATGCAAGAAATAATTATTTTTTTATTTTTAAGGCTTGGTTTGTTGCTTTATGTCTTTTGACTTAGTCCCTTTAAATACTATATGGGTTTTTTAGTATTTGTTTAAGTATTTCCCTGACTTCTTGGAAGTTTTGGTTTTATTTTTTCATTGTTTTCATTATTGTCTCAACTTGGTCTTACAGCTTTGAAATTCATTCTACTTAGCATTATTTCTTGGTGATGCTTTTAGATTTTTTTAATTTGGTGATTAATTTTTCTTTTTTATTTCTATGAATAAAGTCATATATTTTATCTATGTATATCTTGTTCAAGCTCCCTTCCCCCTCGCACCCCTTCCAGTCACTCTTCTCCACATCACTTTATCTCCTCCCCAGCAAGGACAGGAAGTCCCAAGGTCCCAAAGAGGCTTAGTTCAGCATCCACTCCAGACACATTCGCTTTCCTCACCTCAACATCAAGACTGGATCAGGTGTTCCTCTGGAGGAAGAGGGATCCAAGGTGCCAGTCCAAGGTGTTTCAGATCCTAAGCAGTTCAGTGGTTGTGGTTTCCAGCCTGGACATGCTTTGCTTTTTTGTTTAGAGTCCACTAATGAGTGAGTACATCCCCTGCTTATCTTTCTGGGTTTGTGATACCTCACTCAGGAGGATATTCTTCAAATCCATCCATTTACCTGCAAATTTTAGGATATCATTTTTTTCTACAGCTGAGTAGTACTCCATTGTTGATGTACCATAGTTTGTTAATCAATTCTTCAGTTGAGGGGCATCTAGGTTGTTTTCAGGTTCTTGCTATTACAAATAATACTCCTATGAACATAGTTGAACTAATGCCTTTGGAGTGTGAATGTGTGTCTTTAGGGTATACACCCAGTAGTGGTATTGCTGGATCCTTGGGGAGATGAATTCCCAGTTATCTGAGAAACCGCCAAACTGCATTCCAGAGTGGCTGAACAAGCTTACACTCCCACCAACAATGGAGGAGTGTTCCCCTTGCTCTGCAACCTCTCCAACATAGGCTGTCATCTGTGCCTTTTATCTTAGCCAATCTAACAGGTGTTAGGTGGTATCTCAAAGTTGTTTTGATTTGCATTTCCCTGATGGCTAAAGATGTTGAGCACTTTTTCAAGTGCCTTTCAGCCATTTGCAATTCTTCTGCTGAGAATTCCCTTTTTAGTTCTGAACCCCATTTTTTGATTGGGTTATTCAAGATTTTAGTTGGTTCCTTTTTAATGTTTCAGTTTTCTTGCTAAATTTTTATATATATATATATATATATATATATTCCCTATCATTGCTTTCAGTTTAATAAATCTCTTGTATTGGTCCCAAACTGATTTCTTTTCATTGTTCATTTGTTTATTTTAGTTCTTCATATGGTCATTAATATTTTCTAAAATTAAGATTTGTAGTCTGTCATGATTCTCAGTGCCTTTGCTTTCCATTATTGCAGAGTTGTGAAGCTGTGAATAGATATATCATGGTAGGATTGTATCTCATATTCTTTGTTGTATTTTGTGCGTATATCCACATGAATAAAATTTTCAGTTTAAATTTTCTTCTTTTCTCCACTTTTTGGATTGTTTTACTCTTATGAGTCTTCCTAGGATGCTACCTTCACTATAGATTTCAATGTTCCTAATTTTTTCCTATTTGGGAGGGAGACACCTACAGGTTTGTAATGACTGGATAGCAAATCCAGCCCTGACTTGCAGTAACAACACTTGAGTACTTCATTTATGTCCCTAGTGAGGACCATGAAACAATGATTGGGGAAAGTAAGACTTGCAGTTTTAGAACTAAGTGTATTGTGATGGTTAATCATTATTGTTACCTTGACTACATCTGGAATCAACTAAAACCTAAGCATAAGGGTCACCTGAGGGATTTTCTTGGTTGGATGATCTGAGATGAGAAAACCCATTCTAAATTTAGGTTATAATTTCTCGTGGCCCCTCACATAAAAGAACATGGGAGAAGGAATCTTTTACATTTAACATACTTGGCCAAACTTGACTGAAAAATTCCCTTATCCTGTCCTGATACATCCCTTTCCTAGTAATAGGACTTTCTTTTTTGATATTCAAATGGATAGTGAAGACCTGCAGCTCTCTAGGACTTTTCCAAGACTCAAGTACCAGATTGGACTGCTGAGAAATCCATTCTCATGTACTG
Source organism: Sigmodon hispidus (assembly GCA_004025045.1). NCBI lineage: Eukaryota > Metazoa > Chordata > Mammalia > Rodentia > Cricetidae > Sigmodon > Sigmodon hispidus. The sequence continues at coordinate 72,713 of PVIH01009152.1, read as the reverse complement.
AACAATTACTAAATTCTGGCTTTTATATCTAGAGACATTCATCATTGGACTGACCAAACTATAGCTTGTAAGCTACACTTATATAGATATGTATATATAGATATAGATGTGTGTGCTTTAATAAAGTATATTATATATTATATATTATATAATACATATATATATAATTTGTGTGAGAATGAATATATATAATATTGAATATATATTCAATCAGTTCTGTCCTGTTATGAACCCTGACCAATATAGGTATCAATATTTTAGTTGTTAAATAAAAAGGGTGGTACAAGATTGAAATATGAATGAGTAGGACAGTGTATGGGTAGAGATATAAAAGGTACTACAAAGGCTACTGTATATGTGGAAATATAGAAACAAAGATTCTGCAGGTACAGCAGAAGTAATAAGCATTAAAGCCTCTTCCAGTGAGGTGGAAGTTAACAATGTACAATTTGTAAATTTAAAAATTTGCTGAAGAAGATTTAAATTAAAATGGCTTTAAAATGTCTGATAACATGACATGTAAGAATTATGTTCTTTGTCAATATTTCTTCATTTTGGGGTAATATGTTTTCTCCTTTCTCTCAATTCTCTCAGTCTAGGCAAGCAAATATAGGCTTATTAATTCACAGAATTTACATATTAATTAGTGTATCTTTCCAGATAAGAGATATTTGTACAAGTGTAGTCTACTTTTTCCTAGAATTTCCTGAATATAGATAATATTCCTCCCTAGAAATTTATTATTTTTATGCTGGTGAATTAGGTATCAAGTTTTTCACTGACTGGACTTTCTCTCAGTCAAGATCTGAAGGAAAGCTCACCCACAGAGCTGTGTTTTTGTGTAGTCAGAACAGGGGCCTGTGCTCTGTAGCAACTTTTCAGTGGCCCTCGGCAATTGCTGTGGCAATGACAAAGGAGAACCACTACTTTTCTCGGGCTCACACAAGTTGCTTCACGGTCCATAGTTCTGTTGTATATGTTTCCTTGTATTCTGCTTCTTCCACTCTATTTGTTGCATCTTCATCTACCTGGCTTTCTGGCTTGGAATATCGGATATTATTCTTGTGGGCTGATTAGCATCAGCAACAGTTACTTCTGTTCCATATGGTGACAGTGGCATCTATGGTTGCTGTTCTGATGGCAGCATTGATGTCCATTTGACAGCCAAGGTCTAATAGGATGAGAAGTTCAAGACTGTGTATAGTAAATGATATTCAGTGACTCGGGGAATGTCAGAGAGAGCTGCCTGTCATGGTCATTGTTGCCCATCTCTCATTTCCCCTTAACTCCATATACCTACGATGTAACTTCTACTTCTCCATCTTACCTTAAAGATGAGTTCATTTAACACTTTACTGGTGAGGTTGAGCTTTTTGCTTTTATGTATGTGTGATCAGCATCTTGCCTTTGGATGAATTTTCCCTTCACATTTGCTCAAATTAACTCACTTTCCCCATTTTTATACCTAATTTTATCTCAGTCTTCCATGAAAACATCTCTCTAAAAGCCATGGTTATATTGTTTAATGGGCCACCTAGGATCTACCCTTGACCTGCAGATGAGGAAGTTCATGTTTTTTGGGTCTCTTTATCACACATGATTGAAAACAAAAGCATTTTAGAGTTTCTATTACAAAGAGCACTCTTTGGAGCTTTCTATTGTAATTCTCTGTAGTGGATAATTTTTCTTACACCCTTATTAGAGGTGAAATTTTCCAGCAGCTTCTTCACAAAATAAGTAAACACGACCCAGAAACTCTTTAAAAAAATCTTACTAAAAACTTGAGCTCTTGAATCCAGTTAGTGTCATGGTGGTCTCAACATTTTCAGATTGCCTAAAAATTTCTTCTCCTTTAGGGACATATACATATTTTGTCCAAAAGAAAGAGAACAACAAAGTGAAATGTTTTTTCTTTTCTTTTCTTGTACTAAGATTCTACTTTTTTTTTCCTTGAATAATAGTGAAATTTTGCCATGCAAAGCAATTTTTTGAATTCCATTTTTCTTAGATTTTTTTTGTCAGAAGACTACACTATCAAATATTTAAGATCCTGTACATTGCATGAATAATAGCACAGATGATGAGATGCAATGACCTTTTCAGTATTCTGTATTGTGACTACCTATAGCCCATCCATTCATATCACTCTTTATGGCCTCCCTGAGCTTGAGAGACAAAAGTGAATTGGCCATCTGAAGCAAAATATGATGGGCCAAAAGGTCAAAATAGTAAAGTACACTAGTATATTTCATAGAATATATTAAGATATTAAAATCCAAATATCTTGCCCTGGTGCCAGAATCTATAATGGGAAAAGAAAATGGTAATAAAGGAATTTGCCATTGTGAGAACAGCAACCATCCCAAATCGGTGATGGCTATCTCTCTTTGCCTAGTAATATTTCAATACAAACAATGTCAAATGCTGAAACAACTTTATAATGGTATAAAAAATATTATCCTTTAACACTACTATAAAGTTAAGTCAAAGCAGTTTGTTGTAAAATTCATGATTATCTCTACTGACTGAAGAGAATATTGGAAATAAGTTGTTTTGTGAGTCCCCTTCCCAAACACAATAAAAAGTAGTTTTTTTAAAAAAGAAGAAACGCACTTGTTTTTACTATATTTTTACCTTTATGGAATTATAACATTCACTAATTAAATTCCATTTTTGAGCATGAAGAAGAAAGCCTGAAAATTATAATTTATAAAACCCCACAAACTTGCATGTTCTATAAGGATTCAGGTTTGAAACTGTATTTCACACATAACACAATGTAATATGCTTAATATCAGATTTATTACCCAAATATTGATCAATATTGGTGCTACTCAAGAAAGACTACCCTAGGCAAAACTTATGTCAAGGAATAAATATTTCAATGGTTAGAGAAACTACTGGCTGAGTAAAGTGTTTGATGAAATGTGTGGTTCTGATGTTTGATGAAGCATGAGATCCTGAATTATAATTCTGGGCACCTTCTCAGGGACCCCTTCTTAGCCAATGTATCTAAAACATAGTTCCTGACTTAATGGGGAAAAAACTCAAAATATAAGCTTAGTGAACAATAGAAGAAAAAGTCTACCTGAGACCTCCACACATTTGCACATATACACAAATTCATAAACATATAAAACGTATACTGTGATGCATAGCATATTCAATGTAGATTTATTACTATTGATCTAGTAATTATTTAAAAACATATAGTAGGCTTACTTATTTGAAAATAATGGAAAAAATATTAGTATATTTATCTTACAAAAATAAAGAACCAACTTCCCCATTAACACTATCTTCCAACTTTAATAAAGAGTACACACTTACCATCAGTGACAGAGCCAAAGAAAGCAGCTGGCTGAAGCATGTTAGCCTCTTCTCTTTGTTTGATAATTATTTAGCTCATTTTTCTATATCATTTTTGCTGTAGATCACGGACATTTTCTCTAAGGGAAAAGATAGTAAAAGCAGTTTTCAATGATTATATTTTTTACAGTATGTAGATTGATTTTCAATTTAACACTGTATGCTTCATGGTTAGTCTTTCTAAAATGCATTTGCTAAGATCATCTATTGAAAAAGAAAGTGTCAGTGGTCAAGCAGGGGAGAGGAAGAGGGAGCAAGAAAGTGAGAAAGAGAGAGATTGCATCCTGAATATATGTGTGTGAGAGAAAGACAGAGAGAGAGAGACAGAGAGAGAGAGAGAGAGAGAGAGAGAGAGAGAGAGAGAGAGAGGAAGAGACTCAAACAATCAGTGTGTACATCATAGTGCTGAAAGAGAATGAAGAGATTTAATATAACAAACTATTTCATCAATGATGCTACACTTAAGTCCTCCTTGTCCACATCCCTCTATTTCACTTGGTATTTTGATAAATTTTTATAACACCTTATTATCAGAAAGCTAATGGAATATTCCATAATTACCACACTTCTACACTTATTCCTAGAAACCACAGTAAAATATTTACTTCCTTATCTTCTACACAAAGTATTATCTAAATAATTATTGTCTTTTGTTTTGTTTTTAACTTTGAATAGTCACTGTAGTCATCAGTAATTATACCTCGGAGACTATTACAGAGTTGTCTCTGTGGGCTGCCTTTGGAAGCCCTTGTCTGTGAACTTGGTAGGAATAAAATCATTCTCTGTATCTAATTTTACACTTTGCAAGGTCTTCCTGTGGCCCTGGGTTTAATGGCCTTCATTCTTGATTCTTTCAGTCTTGGCATTCTTTCATTAGCTATGTTCCTGACCTAGAGACATGTAAAAGTTACTGTTAAAAGCCAAACTTCTAGGCAGGCACATCATTTAACATTCATTCGAATATATTTTTTAAATATTTGCTCATTACTTATTTACACAGTAATGTGACTTCTGCCTTAAGGAGAAATAAGCAATAAAGCTAGCTGACAGGCTCCTTACTTCTACTAAACTTCCATCTTAGTTAATACTGTCTTGACCTTTGACATTTGCTCTCACAACTTTGGACCTTACTTAGTCCATGTTCATTTTACTTGCTACTTTTAAAGAAGTAGCCAATATTTCCTTTCTAAATACTAATCTCCTGAATTTGACACCTGCCTTTTGCTAGATTTACTTCATCTCTTTTATTGATGTTGAGTCTTTCAGAAATTATAAACGGTTATTTTACTCTTATACAATTGAACATGACTGTTTGTAAAATAAAGATATGTTCCTAATTTTAAAAAAACAAAATTATTATTATATTCAAGATGATTAAAATATGTTATGCTTGAAAACAATTATAAAGGCCATCATACAAATAATATATATTGTAAAAAGGAAACAAACAGCACTTTTTTTTTTATTTTAAAGATTGTAGGTTTTGTCACTTCCTTCTAAAAAACAACCCAAAACTCTCTGATTTGTCCTTGAAGCAATCTGAGAGAGCTTGGTCATTAGATCACATGCATGGTTATTCCAGCTCAGTAATATCTTCAAGTATTAGGGATCCTTCCTTTCTTTTTCATGCAATGCATGGTAGTGGACAATGGGTGACAGTGAAGGTGTTCTGATTTTGTTAGTGAGTAAAAGGTAATCAGAAATCAATCTCAATATTTGAGTGTAGGAGACTAATAAATGAAACACACACAAAGACAGGATAGCAATAGAGTTTGTAAAATTGAGTGAGGCTTAAATATTCAAGCTCTAGGGGCCTGTGAACACCTAAGTATTATGGTTCATTTCATTAGTACACCTCACAATGAATCTTTGACTTTTGGTGAAACTAAATTGAGCTACCCCTTGCTCCTTCATTCTATTTCTTTAGCAGGAGTCTCTGTGTTTTTATAGTTGAAAGTTGTGCAATAAATGCTAACCATAGGCATTAAAACTGTCATAAATCAAGGCAAAGACATAGCATACCCTCAGGGCTCTGTACTCTGAGATGTGTGGTGGGAATAAAAACTGTGCTTATTATACACACTTGTTCTCCAAGGGATAATGAATCTAGGAAAGCAGAAGGAGCCACAGAGACTGATGAGTAGAAGATAAAATATCCTTTTTCATCTACATCACAAAAATTGGCATCCTGACTGAAGAAGGGCTTGTCCAGCGGTCATTTCCAAGAGTGATGTTAACCAGAATAACAGTAGAATTGCAATCCTTTGTGATGGTGTTATTAAAGATTGTATTTCACTGCTGGCAAATGGAGATTCTCTTTCTTTGGAATATTAGATATTCCAAAATAGTGTTTCTCTTCTGATCTTTCAACTGCTAAGGGTTCAGAAGAAAAGAAATCATGGAGACAAGAGATAATGCATCAGGAAGGGAGAATATTATACCTAATTTGTGACTTGACTCTATCATGGAAAAAGCCAAAAAGGATAATGACAGTGTAATGAAGATGCCTGCACTTAGGAACACCAAGTCATCAGAGAAAGTCAGGATGAGAGAAAGTGATGTGTTATTCTATAAAATTCAAACACTGCAGCATTATCCTTATAGTTCAAAATCTAGCCTTCCACTTATTAGCAGAGAAATAGTGAATAAGTTACTGTTTCTTCAATTATGAAATGGAAAATCTGTAAAGAAAACCCTTTTTCTGTTCTGCTTACATATGTTTTTTTTCTTATTTACCCTTACAGCATCCTAGGATGTAGCACGGGCTGTTATAGAACTAATGATTCTGTCTCAGGCTCTGGAATACTGGGATTACAAGGATGTATTTCTTTTTTTTTTTTTAAGAGAAAATTCTTTTTATTACTCTGTATGTCATTCTAATTATCCACAAACTGGTAATAACTAGTCAGGACATACAATGCAGGAGAAGAGAAAGAAAATGAACAGTTAGAAATAGTTTTTCTAATATTTCATCAACTTTGAGGGAACAAAAAATTTTAGATCCTGAACCAGAACAGAAACAGAATATCCTAGTGTTTCATGTGTATTCCTTTTTTTCTCTTTATTTATTTTGTATTTATCAAGAAAAGCAGTAAATTGAATTTAAAATGCTGATAAGTTAACAATAACTATAAAGAAAATAAAAATCATAAGCATGACTAATTAAGGGTGATAATGCAAATAATTTGCAACACATAAAATTACTTTGTGTTCAGCTTTCCTTCTGATTTTTTTTCTATCCCTGTATATCCTTATTCAAGGTCCCTTCCCCCTCCTGCCACATCAGGTAATTTTTTTCTTCTCCACAACTCCCCATCCCCTTCCTGGGCTCCAGAGAAAGGAAATACAAACAAGTTACCACCAAAAATGGCAGGAAATATCAATCAATGGTCACTAATTTCCCTTAATATCAATGGACTCAACTCTCCTATAAATGTCACACACTATCAAGATGGATACAACAGCAAAAGACATCCTTCTATTGCCTACAAGAAACACACCTCAACTGCAAGGACAGACACAGGCTTAGAATAAAGGGTTGGGAAAAGATTTTCCAGTCAAATGGTCCTAAGAAACAAGCGGGGGTTGCAATCGTTATATCTAACAAGGATGTATTTCTATGCCTGGTAAAGAACAATAGATGTTAACTCTGACACATATGGAGTATTCTGTGGAAGGAAGTCAATTTGATATTTTATTTTACACAAACCAGATTACTATTAACTAGGTGAGTTCTCCAGGATAATACTGTGGAAAGGTACTATACCAAAATTCACCTAAGCAATCTCAAAGTTCCCAAGCCCGGAATTTACAGGATAGTAATATTTGTTGTTTGAATCCACTAAGGTTATGACAAAGGAATATGTATACTTCATGTTGTAAGCTAGGATAGAAGTTAGCAACATCCGTGATGTCCTGTTATATCACTAAGAGCACTAGGTATCAAGGCATTTACAGGCTGATCAAATGAATTTGTTTATGACAATACTTTGTCAGATATAAACTGGCCAGTTGGAAGTCTATATCAGGACGTGAGATGATGGAGAGCTAGGCAAATGGGTAGACTGACAAGAATTGAAACTGAAAAAGTATAGTAACGATTACAAGTCCCTCTAAATTTACTTGTTAAAATCCTCATCATCAAGAACATGGCACTAGAAGATAAGGACTCTGGAAAATGATGAAAAAAAAATAACTGACTATTTTGTTTTCACTGTAACAGACAAAGGTGATGATTCAGGAACAAGTGTCGAAAATAGTGATAAATGTATTCTTACAAGAAGGCAAGGTACATGTTTATCTTTCTCCATCCCAAAGATCATAATGCTGTGTAGAGGTCAGCCACAGACACACAGAGCAAAATCATCTAGTTCAAAGATCATCAAATAATTTTAACCAATAGCAATACAATGACTGAGTGACTTGGTGATGTGACATGCCACCACCGCTGCTTCTGTACCTTAGCCTGTGCTCAAACCACTACATCCAGAGGTAAAAGTAGTCTGGTTAGCCTATTCCACTATTAATTTATGAAGCAAAAGATCAGAGCAATCTTCATTCTTTACTTGTGAACCAAGGAATCTGAAGGACCATCTGAAGCAGAAGTACGTGAGACTGTGGCAGTTTCAGTTTTTAAAATTGACTAGTAGTGAGAATAGTGGTGGAAACCTATAACCTTAGCACTCCGGAGGCTGAAGCAGAAGGATTGTGAGTTTGAGGCAAACCTGAACACATTGAGACCTATTCCTACCTCTAAAAACAAAATGTCTTGAAGTCTTTCCATTTCTCCCACTAAAGTGCAATTTCTTCTACTTGATGGAGGAAAAGCTGTTTGCTACCCTTGCTCCTATACAAGCTTATTTAACAGAAGAACTCCCTGCTCTTATAAAACTTCTAAGTAGAAATATGATTATTAAAAAACATTATCATACTTTCATATTTGCCTCAAGTTAAAGAATTTCGGGGATTATTAAAGGCATAAATTCTGATTAGCAAATAGAATCTGCTAAATCAGATTTTCTTGGGGTAGGTAGTTATAATTTGAGTATTTGACAAAAAAGGTCAGGTGATCCTTATTCTTGGAAAATATTGATTAATTGTTTCATTTTATTTAAAATTTATCTGGGCAACTATCTAAAGTAAGAGATATGAGGGAGATGGTATGCCTATTATTACAAATGAGACAAGTGACATGTAGAGACATTTAAGGCCTTATTGAAGGTCACATAACTAAAAAGTGGCATTATAGATTAATCAAGATACTTGTTAATGCCTAAAAATATAGAAATATTAACTACCTAGATTTGATTCTATGTGTTAGACACATGCATCAAATTAACACATAGTAAACACAAATATGCACAAGCAAATAAAAATAATAAAATATGAAAGAGCTAAATCTTAAAGAGGCATTATATCTCTGTTTTTAGAGAAACCAAATTCTGATCTGCTGCTCCCTATGCTCCCGGACTCAGGTTTGCCAGTCAGAATAAAGGATCTGATGCAACTGAACAAAACTAGCCTCCTTCATCTCACTGGGCCACCAATATGTCCTGTTGCTCTTCTTTGTTACACATATATCTCAAGACCTATATCTTTCTGAGATATATTCTTATAAACCATGTACTGATGCCATCTTTTGGAGATCTCAATCCTCAATGTTATTCTCTCCTACCCAGCCTCCCAGTTCCTTTCTTCTCTATACTGAATTAGGTTGAAATGCTAATGCAAAATTCCTGAATTCTTTAATGAGCTAGAAATAGGAAAGTATGTTCTTTGTGAGGCCTAAGGTGACCCATTTCCCCCTCTCCAGTCTCCTATGTGTATTAATTTAATCCAATAGGATTTTAGTACATATAGAGATCATCTAGCTAAAGCCTTTATTTTAGAAAATAGGAAAGTTATAGAAAGTTAAATAGTGACTGCCTAGTGAATGAAACTGTAAGTCTAAACTACAAAGTTGTGTTTGAGGTCAGCCTGCATTACTTTGTCCCTTTTCTGAACTTAGACTCTCTGTTTTGGAATGCAGACCAGAAGTAGCTCACTCTTTTTACAATGTCTCCATGCTGAACTCCACAGTGAACAATTCATATATGCTATGTTTTAAGAAAAATATTGCAAGCCCCGATGGACATATAGGAAAGGTGAGATATAGATTTTAAACATAGTGCTCTTTCCCAAAACAAGATGATGTGAAGATAAAATGCACAATTTTTCTTTTACATTTACATAACATTTTATTTTTTATTAAACCATAATTACATTTCTATTCTTTTTCTCACTTCTCCCACCAACCCCTCCCACAGTCTTCCCTTGCTCTCACAAATTCATGACCCCTGGCCTCTTTTCTTTAATTGTTTCATATATGCATATATAAATACTTACATTTATATTCCCAATTATACTTTAAAATTATGCACAGTCAACATACTATTACTTGTATGCACATGAAATCAGAGAACACCACTTGGTATTGGATCACCAACTGAAAGACACCTCCCTGGGGAAGACTGTTTTTTTTCTAGTCTCAGCATTAATTCATTGCCTATAGTTCTTTAGTATTAGGACCCTGTGAGATTTCCCACTTCAATATTATCATGTGTATTATGCTGTCTTTGTTCAGGTTAATTTAACATAGCTATGATATTGATACTTCATGTGTGTTGTTTCTCTGATGTTTCTAGGAGACACAATCTCACTGCTGAATTCTTGTTCTGACATTTGCAGTACTTTTCATCTCTCTTCCTCCGTGTTTTAATGGCCTCAGGTATAATAGTTGTATTGTAGATGGGTCAGTTGGGGATAGGTATCACAGCTATTCATTCTCTTCATTTTTTAATGGTTGACCTTTTAAATTAAAAAAAAATCTTTTAGCATCATCTCAAATAACTATCAACTTAAAAATTCTACTTTTTCAAAATGTATGGATGCTTCAAAAATATATTAAATAAGTATGAACTATAAAACAAAATGGCGTTGAGTACAAATCAAAAAACAAGAATCAAGAAGAAAGGTAATAGGTAGGTATGAGATTTATGACACAAAGGAATCTCAGTGAGTCAGGTCAGGTGACCAGAACTAATGAAATGGAATATTGACTTATCTTGTAAGTCTACATTTGGGTGGTTTCACAGAAGATCTATAAGTATTGGCCAAGAACTAGCATGGTCTTTGGTCAATCAAAAAGTATTGAGTGTTTACTACTGGTTGGATGATATTTTTAGGACCTGAGAGTGTAGATACTAATGTTTATAAAGATCCTGTGTTTTGTTATTTAGATGAAAATGTTGTAAACATACAGAAGTAAATTTCAGGAACTGGTTATCTCAATTGTATTAAAAAGCTAAGCATTAATGCAACAAGTGAATGGGAGGGCTTCTTTATGTATAGTAATTTAGGGCCAGGACAATCTTGTGAAGAATTAACATTTATTTTAAAAATTAATATTTTTTAATGTTACTCCAAATAAAAAGGCAGTTACGCAAAAATCTAAAATGAAAACAATGATATAAAATGGTCAGAAAAATCTTAAATTCAAAGGCAGAAGTGGAAAGGCTATTGCATTTGAAAATCAGAAATAAGTTCAGTCAGTAGGGGGAGTTCTGAGCAACTGCAATAATACACATAAGTGAACTGTGGACTATGGATGCTTAAATGAGAATACCCACCCCATGGGCTCATATATTTGATTACTTGGTTCTCAGCTGGTGATACTATTTGGAAAGAATTAGGAGATAGGGACTTGTTAGAAAAGAATCAAAATAAAGACTAAAGACTCTCAGATAAATTTTGCTTCTATCACAATGGACTCTAACCACCTGAAAGCTAAATTAATCACATTTTTAAAATTTACCTTAATCATGTTGTTTTATCAAAGCCTTAGGTTTACAACTAAGATAGCCATGTAAACACATACCAAAACATGAATGTCCTCATAGGACTCAATAATATTTTCTTCTAAATATAATGAATGGCTATAGCATCATGATATACTAAATATATCAACCAATTTATTTTTTAAATGGTCACTGTATGTCTTTTGAGAAAAGTGATTTATAGAAAGACAAAAGCTAATGCAATACAAAATAAAAGGTATTTCTATGAAGATTAACAACTTTCTGGGATTGTGACATGCCATTAGTTACTAAGAGAAGTAGTTGAATGTTACTTATACTTTGACAGAACATATAAGAAGATTTAATAGATTTGATCTAAAATATAAAAGAAAGAGGAAATTATCAAGAATACTAACTCATAATTTGATGGATTAAGCTTATCATTAAATTCATGTTCTCATTTTCTGAGATGTTACAATGCTGTGGATCAAGCTGGAAGAGCTAGGATTAGTAGCTCTATTCTGCCATATTTCATTTTAGAAATCTAGGAAATGGTCCAGAATGGATTACTTGGTTTTGTTAACTACAATATTGAATCTTGATATTCTAAATGTTTCAATGAGTATATTTTTAAACATAAATCCAATACAAGTAATCATGGAATATCTTGTTTACTTCATCTATGGTGATTGATAGTTTTGCTGGGTATATTAGTCTAGGTTGGCAGCCATGCTCTTTTAATGCCTGTATAACTTCTGACCGAGACCTTTTTGCTTTCATTGTGCCTATTGAATAGTCAGGAGTTATTCTGATGAATCACAGGTTTGGAACTTTTATTTTGCATTGAATATTACATATGTATTATATTGATCATTTGCTCTATTTACTACCAATAAATGGACAAAATTGGGGTTGCTTTAAAAAAAATACAAGTAGTATCTGAAGTAATGTAATTGCATAAAAATCGCCCAGTGATAGAGCAAAAATAAAGGGAATGAGAGGTGAATGGACAAGGCCAGAGTGTTAGATCATTCTATCTACTGGGGATTGTGTAGCTAGTATGAAGTTATGAAATAAGATGTACGAAGATAAGTACATTTATTAAGTAAAATGAGAAGAAGACCAGAAGAATATAATTGTCTGAAAGTAAAGGAAATTGTATTGTAGGAAGATTGAAGGAGTCTCCTATATTAAATATTATCAATATCACTTAGTAATTTTATAGAAAACTATTAAGACCTAGAATATAAATACTTGACATTGTATAAATATAAATACAAAAGAATAACTAAAATGAAGGGACTATCTTATTGTTACTAATCCTATTCTGAATAAATATGTATGTATTTAGCTTCCTGTATATTGTGTTGGGTTTTAGTCCCTTATCAGTTTTCTGCAGTGATCCATGACAATGCCTAATTGCAAACTGGAAGTATCCAAAAGGAAGATGGGGCCTCACAAGGATGATTTCACATGGACTGTGACAAAGCCACCAGGCTGACAAACAACAACCAAAGATCAGATTTGGATACAAACTGCTCAGGACAATTTTGAGGTGGTTAGCTGAGATGAACCAGCTTTACAGACTACTCTAGCCAGGACTTGAGACAAGCCACGCACTTTCCTGTTATGCAGAGACTGAATAACAAATGATACAGCTACATATTTCAGGATGTGACAATTAACAAAACTTTTCTTTTCAGGATCCCCTAAAGATCCTGTCACCCCCCAGAAATCAGGAAGTAAATTTAAAAGCATGGTGCCCACCTTCCCAAGAGGTGAGATGGGTGGTTTTTGGTCTTTAAATAAGTTATGGATGACTGTCATTGTTTACAGTAATTTGTTAAAAAAATGTTATTTGGCTATGGTTAGAAAAAAGCTAAACAGGAGAAATTAGATTTAGATTTGGTGTTAAAAAAAAGAAAAAAGGGATATAGAGAGGATATAAGGGTAGATTATTGTATCTACTTTAAAAATTACTAGCATTAAATATTTTGCATTGAATTTAATTTTTGTATATTATATACAAATTGTATATACTGATATAAGGTTGAAATTAATTTTGTCACTGTATATATGTATATGTATATATACTTATATATCCCTGTTTGTTCAAGGTATTACACAGTTCACCTAACAATGTAGTACAAATTGCTAGTCCACGAAAGTTATTATTACCAACTAATTAGGATATAAAGAAATGAAAGTTACTAGTTAGACATTACAATCAAACTTATAGTCACATTAGTTTTCAAGATCAGATATATTTTAGATGAACAGGTCTTCTTTAAACACTTCAGAGATCCATAGACTATGGCATTTAAGATATTTTAAAAACATAAGTTTCTATTTTTTTTTAATAGTTGGATATCTGTTCCTGGCAGCACCAATCTACTTCAGAGAAGATTATGGACATCAAGGAAACTCCTCCATATGAGTTAACCTTCTTTATGACAAAAGTAGCCACTGGGTAAGAAATTACTCTTGCCTTAACTGCTGACAATATGATATTCAAAATGGACAAGTAGGAGAAACACACAAAAGAATTGCCAAACCTTGCCAAGACAAGGTAGAAAGGACTTTGGGAATATCCTACTGCCCAAAGAAGTCTTTCAGACATGTTAGGCCTGTAGGCTGAAGATGGATGCTTCAACAACACAGAAGAACTTTGAGTGACTGTCCAGGCAGCCAGCTGTTTCATTTCTTACATTTTTTGGAAGTTGCTATTTACTTAATTTTATCTCCTTCTTGGGTCTCTGAGGAATATGAAGATAAAGTAGTGAATAGTTATAGTTTCCTAGTGACAGTTTTAGGAAACTCACTTAGAAGTTAAAGTGTCTAAGTTTAAGAGACATCAAAATATAGTTTTCAGTTAGTAATACAAGTTAGATACAAAATGAATTAGGTACAATCCTTTGGACTCACCAAAATAGGATAAATAATGGATTTTTTTTTGATTTGTCAATTGTTAACAAACTGGACATTCCTCATGTAATTATTGTTTTTATATTATTACATGTAATTATTGTACCTATTGTATATGGTCTTTTCTATATTAGTTATAACTTTCTTTTTTATTTTTGACCCAAAAGGGAATATGTGGTGATATGTTACATATTTAATAAAAACTGAAATATTTGAGAGATTAAAACACAGTCAAAACCTAGGCAGACAGCTCAGAAATTTCTTCATCCTTAAGTACAAGGACAAACAGCTGGGCTTCAATGGCACACACCTTTAATCCCAACACAGGGAAAGTCTGGGAGTGGTGAGTATGCCCTTAGTCCCATAAATCCAGAGACAGAACTTTCTGTGTTTCTGTGAGTTCAAGGCTGCTACCAAATACAGTAGTTCCTGCCTTTAATCCTAACCTGGATGGGATACAGCTGGAGAGAACATTTTTGGCCCCAAGAAAACCAGCTGCAGCAGAAGCAACCAGAAATGAATCTTGGGAAGTTGGAAGACAGTTGTGTGAGAACTGACTGTGGTGTTTTCTTTCTGTGATGTTTCAGCCTTTCCCTGATATTTGGCTCTGAGTCTTTTTCCTTACAATCTGAATTCATGCAACAAATACCCTTCAAATACAGCACATTGATCTCTTGTTCATCAGATGGTAGAATTACTGGAAGATAGAGCCTTTAAGACAAGAATTTTAGTGGGAAGAAGTTTGGTCCTTGAGATGATACTCTTGACCAGGATTTGAGGATGTTGATGCCTTTGCCTTTATTCTGTGAGGCAACTGTGAAGTAAGCAACTTTTCTCACAATATGATCCATGCCATACTATTTTGTCTATTTGGAGCCAAGGGCTCCAAAGCAAAGGAGCCAGCAACAGTGATCAGAAGCCTCTGAGGCTTCAAGCAAAAGTCAATATTTCCTCCTTTTAAGTTTACTCTCTCAGCTATGATATCTCACAATGCTAAAAAGCACAAAAAAAACTAACTATAAGTTTTAAAAATATATTACAGTATGAGATATGAGATTAAATTCTAACTGTAAAGGGTAGAAAATAAAATGTGAAGTGAACATGAGAAAAAAATACACAAAGACAAAGAACTAATGTTATAATTTTTTTCTATGAGTATGAGCAGATTAATAAAGCTCCAACTTCTTTATATGAGAATAAGAGAGTATTTTTAACATGTTTGAGAGAACTGGCAAAGAATGGTTACTTAAAAATAAATTATTTAGTGTTACAAATTAAACTTTTAAGATGGTAATAATTGAGACCCTGTCCAGAGGTGGATAGATTCCTGCACCTGGACCACCTATCTGGAAAGTGGCTCTTTGGGATCAGATCTCAGACTCTCCCTAGCAGACAGGATTAGGGTTTGGCTGTGAGGGGCTTCTCCAGCCACACCTAAAAGAGGGGAGAACTTGCACAGCCTTCTCTACCTCCAACTGTGTCAGCAGAGAAGGACTGAGGACTTTGAAATTCAAACCCTGTCCAGAGGTGAGCAGTTTCTGGCACCTGGACCACCTTTCCTGAGAGTCGCTATCCAGGGCCAGGGTCAGTCCCTAAACTTAGATCACAGTTATCCCTAGCAGACATCACTAGAGTTTGGCTATGAGGGGTTCCACCAGCCACACCTAAAAGAGGGGACCTTGCATGACCGGTCCGCCTCCAGGGTGAACTACATCATTAGAAAGATCTGAGGCTTTGATATTCAGATCCCTGTCCAGAGCAGAGTCAGAGATCCAGCAGACCCCTTGCTCAGAGGAGACAGGAGACACACAAGTCCTCTTGCCACAACTAACTAGGAGCTGCAGCCATGAGCAGATGCCAGTGCAAAAATACATACAATAATATGAGGAGCAACAAGGCAACACCAAAAGAAAATGATGGTTCTACAACTTCAAGACCTGAACAGAGTTATGAAAACGAAACAGAAGGAAACAACACCAAAAACACCATTATGAAGATTACTGAAGCCTTCAAAGAAGATATAAAAATTTCCCATAAGGAACAGAAGAAAATTCAAACAAAAAATTGGAAGAGATGAACCAATCCTTGAAAAAAACAAGAAAAGGTAAACCAAAAAATGAAAGAAAAATTCCAGGAACTAAAAACTGAAATAGGAGCAATAAAAGTGGCACAATATGAGGCAAAGATGGAAATAGAAAATCTGAAGGAAAAAAAAAGAGCTGGAAATACAGATACAAGATACAAGCATAACCAACAGAATTCAAGAGATGGAAGAGAGAATTTCTGGAGTGGAAGACTCAGTAGTGATAAAGACACATCAGTCAAAAAATACTAAAACCAAAAAAGCTATAACACAAAATGTTCAGGAAATCTGGGACACCATGAAAAGACCTAACTTGAGAATAATAGGAAATAAAGAAGAAGAATACCAGCTCAAAGGCACAGATAATGTATTCAATAAAATCATAGAAGGAAACTTCCCTAACTTGAAGAAGGAAATGCCTATAAAGATATAAGAAGCTTATAGAACATCAATTAGATATGACCTCCCAAAAGAGACAGCACGCCACAATCAAAACAACAAATAATCAAAAACAAAACATACAAAACAATATCAAAAAAATTTTCAAGAGCTGCAAAAGAAAAGGGCCAACATACTTATAAAGGCAGACCAAACAGAATAACACCTGACTATTCAATGGAAACGATGAAAGCTAGAAGGGCTTGGGCAGAAGTTATACAGTCACTAAAAGAGCATGGCTGCCAACCTAGAATACTATATCCAGCAAAATTATCACTCACCATAGATGGAATAAACAAGATATTCATGACAAAGTAAAACTGAAACAATACCTAATTACCAATCCTGCCCTCCAGAAAGCATTAGAGGGAAAACTTCAACCTAAGGATCCTAGATACACCCATGAAACCACAAACAATCAATAATCCTAGAGAAGAATAGCCCAGAGAAAGGAAATACATTGAAGCTACTACCAAAAATAGGAAGAAATATCAATCAGTGGTCACTAATATCCCTTAATATCAATGGACACAACTCACCTATAAAGAGAAAACTGAATCTGCGAGGAGTGGAGACTGAACTAAACAATATTGGGGCAGTGGGACCATGGGACTGCCTGCAGCCTGCCCAGGGATGGGATGGGGATTTGTGGAGAAGAAAGAATGACTTGATGTGGTGGTGGGGGGGTGGTAGGGACCTTGAATAAGGATATACAAGGTTAGAAAGTGTGATTTCTTTGTTCATAATAATAACAATAACAATAATAATAATAATAATAATAATAAAGGGAAAAGAAAAAAAGACACACACTAACAAGATGGATACAAAAACAGAAGCCATCCTTCAACTGCATACAAGAAACAAACCTCAAGCAGAAAGAGAGACATAGGCTCAGAGTAAAGGTTTGGGAAAAGATTTTTCCAATCAAATGGCCATAAGAAACAAGCTGGGGTTGCCATCCTAATATCTAACAAAGTAGACTTTAAGCTAAAAGCAATTAAAAGGGACCAAGATGGACATTACTTATTTATCACAGGACAAATTGGTCAAGAAAAGATTTCAATCCTGAATATTTATGCCCCCAATATAAGGGCACCTATCTATGTAAAAGAAACACTGCTAAATCTCAAATCACACATGGATTCTCACACACTTTAATACCCCACGTTCACCCCTGGATAGGTCAACTAGAGAGAGACTCAACAGAGAAATGAAGAGTTTAACAGTAGTTATGATGCAAATGGATTTAATAGATATTCAAACAAGCTTCCACCCAAATGCATAGGAATATACATATTTCTCAGCTCCTCATGGAACTTTCTCAAAAATTAACAACATAATTGGTCATAAAACAAATATAAATAGATACAAAAATTGGAAATAATCCCTTGTATCATATCAGACAACCAGGGCCTAGAGTTAGAGTTCAACAACATCAAAAATCAAAGAAAGCCTACCAACTCATGGAATCTAAACATCACTCAGCTGAACCACCTCTGGGTCAAGGAAGAAATTAAGAAAGAAATTAAAGTCTTCCTAGAATTTAATGAAAATGAATCCACAATGTTCCCAAACTTAGGGGACACAATAAAAGCAGTCTTCACAGGAAAATTCAAAGCACTAGATGCCTATATGAAAAACCTAGAGAAATCCCACACGAGGGAACTAACAGCTGAGCTGAAAGCCTTAGAACAATTAGAAGCAAACTCACCTAGAAGGTGTAGATGGTAGGAAATAATCAAACTGAGAGCTGAAATCAATACAATTAAAACAAAAAGAACAATACAAAGAATCAATGAATCAAAAAGTTGGTTCTTTGAGAAAATCAACAGGATAAATGAGCCCTTATCCAAATTAATCAAAAAGTAGAGAGAATCCAAATCAACAAAATCAGGAATGAAAAGTGGGACATAACAACAGACCCCCAGGTAATCCACAGAATTATCAGATCATATTTTGAAAATCTATATTCCACAAAAATGGAAAACCTAGAAGAAATAGACGGCTATCTGGACAGGTATCATCTAGCAAAATTAAATGAAGATCAGATTAATTACCTAAACAAGCCTATAACCCTTAAGGAAATTGAAGCTGTCATTAAAAGCCGCCCAAGGAAAAAAAGCTCAGGTCCAGATGGTTTCAGTGCAGAATTCTACCAGACATTCACAAAAGAATTACTACATTACTCCACAAACTATTTCACACAGTAGAAACTGAAGGAATATTGCCAAATTACTTATATTAGGCCACAATTACCCTAATACCCTAATACCCAAGCTACTCAAAGATACAACAAAGAAGGAGAATTACAAACCAATTTCCCTCATGAATATTGATGCTAAACTATCAAACACTGTAGATGGAGTACAGAAGATATTTCATGACAAAGTCAGACTAAAACAATATCTATCTCTTGGAGTATAGAAGATATTTCATGACAAAGTCAGACTAAAACAGTATCTATCTACCAATCCAGTGCTACAGAGAGTATTAGAGGGAAAACTCCAACCTAAGGACACCCAGATAAACCCATGAAACTACAAACAATCAATAATTCCACAGAAGGATACTCCAGAGAAAGGAAATACAAACAAGTTACCACCAAAAAATGAAAGGAAATATCAATCAGTGGTCACTAATATCCCTTAATATCAATGGAATCAACTTTCCTATAAAACGTCACACACTAACAGGATGGATACAACAACAGAAGCCATCCTTCTGTTGCCTGCAAGAAACACACCTCAACCACAAAAACAGATACAGACTTAGAGTAAAGGGTTGGGAAAAGATTTTCCAAGAAACAAACAGGGGTTGCCATCCTAATATCTAACAAAGTAGACTTTAAGCTAAAAGCAATTAAAAGGGACCAAGATGGTCATTACTTATTCATCACAGGAAAAATTGGTCAAGAGGAAATTTCATTCCTGAATATTTATGTCCCTAATATAGGGGCACCTGCTTATGTAAAAGAAACACTGCTAAAGCTCAAATCCCACATCAGTTCTTACACACTAATAGTGGGAGACTTCAATACCCCACTTTTAACCCTGGATAGATCAATCAGACAGAGCCTCAACAGAGAAACAAAGAGTCTGAAAGAGGTTATGATGCAAATGAATTTCATAGATATCTACAGAAGCTTCCACCCAAAGGCAAAGGAATATACATATTTCTCAGCTCCTCATGGAACTTTCTCAAAAATTGACCACATAATTGGTCATAAAGCAAATATCAACAGATAAAAAAAAATGAAAATAATCCCTTGTAACATATCAGACCACCAGGGCCTAAGTTAGAGTTCAACAACATCAAAAATCAAAGAAAGCCTACCAACTCATGGAAACTAATCATCACTCAGCTGAACCATCTCTGGATCAAGGAAGAAATTAAGAAAGAAATCAAATTCATCCTAGAATTTAATGAAAATGAATCTACAATGTATCCAAACTTGTGGGACACAATGAAAGCAGTCTTAAGAGGAAAATTCATAGCACTAGATGCCTATATGAAAATCCTAGAGAAATCCCACACTAGAGAACTAACAGCTCAGCTGAAAGCCTTGGAACAATTAGAAGCAAACTCACCTAGAAGGAGTAGATGGCCGGAAATAATCAAACTTAGAGCTGAAATCAATACAATTGAAACAAAAAGAACAATACAAAGAATCAACGAATCTAAGAGTTGGTTCTTGGAGAAAGTCAACAAGATAGATAAGCCCTTAGCCAAACTAATCAAAAAATAGAGAGAGAGTGTTCAAATCAACAAAATCAGAAACGAAAAGGGGGACATAACAACAGACCCCCAGGAAATACAGAGAATTATCAGATCATATTTTGAAAATCTGTATTCCACAAAAATGGAAAACCTAGAAGAAATAGACAGCTTTCTGGACAGGTACCATCCACCAAAATTAAATGAAGACCAGATTAATTACCTAAACAAGCCTATAACCCTTAAGGAAATTGAAGCTGTCATTAAAAGCCTTCCCCAAAATAAAAGCCCTGGTCCAGATGGTTTCAGTACCAAATTCTACCAGACATTCAAAGAAGAATTACTACTGTTACTCCTCAAACTATTTCACACAGTAGAAACTGAAGGAATATTGCCAAATTCCTTTTATGAGGCCACAATTACACTAATACCCAAGCCACTCAAAGATGGAACCACGAAGGAGAATTACAGACCAATTTCCCTCAAGAATATTGATGCTAAAATTCTCAAAAAAAATTTGGCAAACTGTATAAAACATTATATAAAAAATATCATCCACCACCACCAAGTAGGCTTCATCCCAGAAATGCAGGAATGGTTTAACATATGAAAACCTTAGATGTCCTCAATCATGTAAACAAACTGAAGGAAAAAAAAACGCATGATCATATCCTTAGACAATGAAAAAGCCTTTGACAAAATCCAACATTCCTTTATGATGAAAACCCTGGAGATATCAGGAATACATGGAAAATGTCTCAATATTTTAAAGGTGATTTACAAGAAGCCACAGCCATAATCAAACTTAATGGAGAAAATCTCAAAGCAATCCCACTATAATCAGGAACTAGACAAGGATGTCTTATCTCCTCTTATCTATTCAATATAGTACTCAAAGTTTTAGCTAAAGTAATAAGAGAAGAAAAGGAGATTAAGGGGATACAAATTGGAAAAGAAGAAGTGAAACTATCCCTATTTACAGATGATATGATTATATTCATAAGTGGCACACAAAATTCTACCAGGGAACTTCTACAGCTGATAAACACCTTCAACAATATATCAGGATACAAGATTAACTCAAAGAAATCAGTAGCCCTCCTACACACTAAAGATAAAAGGGCTGAAAAAGAAATAAGGGAAACATTACCCTTTATAATAGCTGCAAATAGCATTAAATACCTTGGAGTAACTATAACTAAAGAAGTAACAGATCTATTTGAAAAAAATTTTAAATCATTGAAGAAAGAAATTGAAGACTATATCAGAACATGGAAAGATCTCCATTGTTCCTGGACAGGTAGGATCAACATAGTAAAAATGGCAATCCTACCTAAAGCAATCTACATATGCAATGCACTGTCCATCAAAATCCCAACACAATATTTTATGGACCTTGGAAGAACAATATTCAACTTCATTTGGAATAACAGGAAAGCCAGGATTGCTAAAACTATTTTGCTCAAAAAAGTAACCTCAGGACGCATCCCCATCTCCGACTTCAAGTTATACTATAGAGCTACAATAATAAAAACAGCCTGGTACTGGCATAAAAACAGACTTGTGGATCAATGGAATCGAATTGAGGATCTGAGCATTAACCCAAAAACCTATGAACACCTGATCTTCGACAAAGGGGCCCAAAATATTCAATGGAAAAAAGACAATGTCTTTAATGAAGGGTGTTGTCATAATTGGATGGTAGTGTGTAGAAAAATGCAAACAGAGCCAAGCCTGTCACCCTACACAAAACTCAAATCCAAGTGGATCAAAGACCTCAACTTAAACCCAGCCACTCTGAACTTGAGAGAAAAGAAAGTGGGAAATATCCTCCCACGAATTGGCACAGGTGACCTCTTCCTAAATATAACACCAATGGCACAGACTGTAAGAACAACAATCAGTAAGTGTGACCTCCTAAATTTGAGAAGCTTCTGTAAAGCCCAGGACATTGTCAGTAGGACAAAATGACAGCCTACTGAATGGGAAAAGATTTTTACCAACCCTACAAGTGATAGAGGACTGATTTCTAAAATATATAAAGAACTCAAGAAATCAGAGCCCAAAACTTTGAATAACCCAGTCAAAAATGGGGTTCAGAACTAAAAAGGGAATTCTCAGCAGAATTATGAATGGCTGAAAGGCACTTGAAAAAGTGCTCTTCATCTTTAGCCATCAGAGAAATGCAAATCAAAAAAACTTTGAGATACCACCTTACACCTGTCAGACTGACTAAGATAATAGAGAAAGATGACAGCATATGCTGGAGAGGTTGGGGAGCAAAGGGAACACTCCTCCATTGTTGGTGGGAGTATAAGTTTGTTCAGCCACTCTGGAATGCAGTGTGTTTTTTTTTTCCAGAAAACTGGGACTCAATCTCCCCAAGGACCCAGCAATACCACTTCTGGGTGTATACCCTAAAGATGCACATTCACACTCCAAAGGCATTGGCTCAATTATGTTCATAATCAGCATTATTTGTAAGAGCAAGAACCTGGAAAAAGCCCCTCAACTGAAGAATGGATTAACAAAGTGTGGTACATCTACACAATGGAGTACTATTCAGCATTAAGAAAAGATGATATCCTAAAATTTGCAGGCAAATAGATGGATTTGGAGAATATTCTCCTGACCGAGGTATCACAAACCCAGAAAGATAAGCGGGGGATGTACTTACTCATTAGTGGACTCTAAACAAAAAAGCAAAAAGCAAAGTATGTCCAGGCTGCAAACTACAACCACTGAACAGCTTGTGATCTGAACCACCTTGGACTGGCACCTTGGATCCTACTCCCTTTAGAGGAACTCCTGACTCAGTCTTGATATTGGGGTCAGGAAACTGGATCTGCCAGGAGTGGATGCTGAACTGAGCAATATTGGGACCTTGGGACCTCTTGTCCTTGCTGAGGAGGAGATGGGGAGATGTGGAGAAGAGAGAGTGACTGGAGGGGGTTGGAGGGGGAGGAACCTTGACCAAGGATATACAGGGATAGAAAATGTGACTCATAATAAAAATAAAAGGTAATAATTGATGAAATGTGTGGCAGAAATTAATTTGGGCTTACCAAGATCATCATTTTTACTAGGCCACCATAAAAAATTATAATATTAGGAACATTATAGTTGGTTGTGGAATTTTTGGTGAAGCATCAGTAACTCTCATTTAAGTTCATTTGCTGTATTCCAGGTTATTAGTATGTGAGGAGTAGGCAGTGAAGATTTAAGGGAAAGACATGGATTGTCACTTTACAAAGTGGCTAAGTTAATTTAATAGAAAAGTTTAGCAAGGAAGTCTGTCAATATGGAGACTTATTTTAATACTCTAGACATAAATTTAAAACAAGTCCAATGAGCAAGGCTTCTTTGAGTGCTCTTTCTGAGGCATTTATTCCTATATACCAAAAAAAAAGTTTAGCTTTTCCAGGGTTGGAATATTGCATATGAAAAGAATTAAAAGACAGGTTCTAAAAGGGCTCATAGACTGGGATAAAGAGTTTAAGTTTTTATGACAAATGAATATGCAGAACTGATTCATGATGTAAGATATTAGAAGAACATAACAGACTGCTCATTCTCATGAGGCTGAGCAATTGTTGGAAATGAATATTGGTATATATGGCTAGTTTATTGTCCAAAACTAAAATATCTGAATAATCATTTTCAGAGTATCATATAGCACAGTCAATGATAAATCAAAAACCATGTAATTCAGCCAGGATTGCCAAAACAATTTTACTCAATCAAAGAACCTCAAGAAGTATCACCATCCCTGACTTCAAGCTATACTATAGAGCTACAGTAATGAAAACAGCCTGGTACTGGCATAAAAACAGACTTGTGGACCAACGGAATAGAATTGAGGATCCAGACATTAACCCAAAAACCTTTGAACACCTAATCTTTGACAAAGAGGCCCAAAGCATTCAATGGAAAAAAGATAGTATATTTAACAAATGGTGTTGGCATAACTGGAAGGAAGTGTGTAGAAAAACGCAAATAGATCCGAGCCTGTCACCCTGCACAAAATTCAAATCCAAGTGGATCAAAGACCTCAACTTAAACCCAGCCACTTTGAACTTGATAGAAAAGAAAGTGGGAAATACACTTCTACAAATTGGCACAGGCGACCACTTCCTAAATATAACACCAGTGGCACAGACACTAAGACAACAATCAATAAGTGGGATCTTCTGAAGCTAGGAAGCTTCTGCAAAGCCAAGGACACTGTCAATAGGACAAAACGACAGCCTACAGAATGGGAAAAGATTTTCACCAACCCTACAAGTGATAGAGGACTGATCTCTAAGATATATTAAGAGCTCAAGAATCTAGAGCCCAAAACCTTGAATAACTCAATCAAAAAATGGGGTACAGATCTAAAAAGGGAATTCTCAGCAGAGGAACTACAAATGGCTGAAAGGCACCTGAAAAAGTGCTCTTCATCTTTAGCCATCAGAGAAATGCAAGTCAAAACAACTTTGAGATACCACCTAACACCTGTTAGATTGGCTAAGATAAAAGGCACAGATGACAGCCTATGTTGGAGAGGATGCGGAGCAAGGGGAACACTCCTCCATTGTTGGTGGGAGTGTAAGCTTGTTCAGCCACTTTGGAATGCAATATGGCAGTTTCTCAGAAAATTGAGAATCATTCTCCCCAAGGACCCAGCAATACCACTTCTGGGTGTATACCCTAAAGAGGCACATTCACACTCCAAAGGTATTAGCTCAACTATGTTCATAGCAGCATTATTTGTAATAGGAAGAACCTGGAAACAACCTAGATGTCCCTCAACTGAAGAATGGATTAACAAAATGTGGTACATCTACACAATGGAATACTACTCAGCAGTAAGAAAAAATGATATCCTAAAATTCACAGGCAAATGGATGGATTTGGAGAATATCCTCCTGAGGGAGGTAGCACAATCTCAGAAAGATAAGCAGGGGATGTACTCACTCATTAATGGTCTCTAAACAAACAAACAAGAAAAAAAGCCAAACATGCCCAAGCGGCAAACCACAACCACTTAACAGCTTGGGATCAGAAACACCCTGGACTGACCCTTCGAACCTCACTCCAACTATAGGAACACCTGACTCACTCTTGAGGGAGGGGCGACAAAACTGGATTTGGCCAGGAGTAGAGACTGATCCAAGCATTATTGGGTCAGTGGACCATAGTACTGTCTGCTCCCTGTCCAGGGAGGGGATGGGGAGTTGTGGAGAAGAAAAATGACCTGATGTGGTGGGAGGGGGAAGGGACCTTGAATAAGGATATACAGGGATGGAAAAAAAAATTCAGAGGGAAAGTTGAACACAAGTAAAATATATGTGTAGCAATCTTATTTGCATTATCACCCTTGATAAGTCATGCTTATGATTTTTATCTTCTTTATAGTTATAGTTATTGTTAACTTCAGCATTTTAAATTCATTTTACTGGGTTTTTTTTTGATAAATACAAAATTAAAAAAAAAAAAAAAACATTGGTGGGGTGGAGATATAACCTGACCTAAGGGCTTCATCCACATATCTGGTAAAACTGTAACAGCAATACCTACAAGCTATGTTTAATATAGCTTCAAAAACTCTTGCCTAAATTCTAAGACTTTCTGCTCCATATTGTAAAGCCTCCATTCCTTCTTTTCTGTTTACATACAGAGTTTTGTAGTTAATTAATTTTACATAGAAATGAAGTGAATCATGACTCAATTTGCATATTTGCAAATTGCAAAAAAACCACACACAACTATGTATGCCTAAAAACATTTTATGACAACCTGTTATTTACTGACAAAAAGTAGCTCCTTTTTGGGGGGGTGCAGGTGAAATAAATTAAGTGGAATCAACCTTTCCTTTGCAACAGGAGGCTCCCTCTGGGCCTAAGAATACTATCTGCAATAGTAGGAAAGAGAAAAAATATTTATATAAGTTCTGCTTTACAAACAATTCAAACATGTAATCACATCTAATTCCATTTAATCCACACAATATCTCTGTAAAATGGACATTAAAAGCTGAGGAAATTGAATCTCAACCTGGTTTAGAACTGTACTTAAAGCCGTATAACAGGCATGTTGGTAAAAGAGAATTTAAAACTAGGCTTTAAGGGAAGAACTATGCTAATTTTCCCAGAGATATGGAACTTCCCAGGACATATAACTTATAGAGTTAAAGCTAAGTGAAACCCAGACATACTGTGCAAGCTGTTTGCCTCGTTTAGTCTGGGAGAAGGAAGAAAAGTAAGAAAAGCTGAGGTCATACCTAATGTGTGGTTCCACTAGAAACAGGAGAGTTGGGTTGTGAAAAATATGCAAATGCATTTTGATCCATTTTTTGCATTTAATTGCATGGGTTACACTGTTAATATCTGCCTAAGTTATTATGCTATCAATGGTCCACACCTCACACTTACAGAGTAGCTTTTTAGAAGGAAAAATCATACTTTCCAAGTAATCTGTAATGCTCCTTTTATATTTTCCATAATTTATTTCTTTATCCAAAAGAACATATTTTATATCATACATGAAGAAGGATGCAAAGTTCAAGTTATAAGTGAGTCAAATATAGCCCTTTTCATGACAAGTTGTATAAGGAAATAGTTTTAAATTTGTTCTTTGACAATTTCATACATGCATACAACGTATTTTGATCATGGTCCTACCCGTTACTCTTTTTGAAATCCTGTTAAACTTCTCCTTCTCAACAAATTCTGTTCCTTCTTTCATGTCATTTTTGTACATGGTCCACTGAGCACAATTAAAGTTGTTGATATGAACGTACTTGTCTTTTGTTTTGTTTTTGTTTTAACTGGGGCATGGGTAATTAACCAATGACTACACCACTGAATAAAATGACTTCCCATTTCCCAATATCCTTTACCTATTATGGTATCAATGGTGTTTCAAATATAGTGGGGGTTTCCATGTCTCTATCTCATCTATAATAAAAAAGGCTACAGGTACAATCATGAGCTGATCTTATATAGGTAACCACAGTGGCAGTGAGTTCATGCTGGCAATGGCCATGTCATATTGAAGGGACAACATAATTTTAGCACCTTTCTCCATCATTTGACTCCTACATTCCTTGATTTTATCTTTTGTTATGTTACATGAGCTAAGAAATGGGCCATGGTCACAAAGCCTTCAAAAAGAAATAGAACACATGTGATATAAAAGCAGAAGAGAGAGATGCCTAAACATGATCATCTGCTGGAAAGGAAAGAACTAGTAATACCTGGACTAAAGTTCAGGACTCATTGGAAGACTTCTATTCAACTCTGCTAATGAGCAAGTAGATAACTGATACTCTCTTAAGCAGAAGAAAGAAAACTATTTTATTGTTTTTGC
Source organism: Sigmodon hispidus (assembly GCA_004025045.1). Taxonomy (NCBI): domain Eukaryota; kingdom Metazoa; phylum Chordata; class Mammalia; order Rodentia; family Cricetidae; genus Sigmodon; species Sigmodon hispidus. The sequence goes on along the minus strand of PVIH01009152.1, from coordinate 44,996 downwards.
AGAGAAAAACAAAGTCAAAATCCACTATAGCCATTACCCAAACATCCAGTTATCCTTTCAAGCCAATAGTTCTCCGTGTCCAGAAGCATAAGAAGAACATAAGTAAACATACACTTTCTTGTACTCTGTATTCTAAGAGCCTTACACATTTGCTCTAAGGTAAGACAGTAATAATGCATTTTGTATGTCATTATCTCCTCAATTACTGGATTCTGATATCTTTAGTTTCATACTGAAGGCATTGCTTTGAGCTCATTTTTGGTTTATTCTACACCAAACATAATACTGTATTCACCCTGACTAGGAGATAGAGATTTTGATAATATTAAGTGACAAGAAATCATTTTAAATTACTTAAGACTTTTAAAACCTAGATGACAATAGGCCCAGCTATATACAGGGAAGTGTTGCTTGCTTGGTTTTGGATAGCAAAAAAAACTCATTGTGAAGGCATCCCCTACAAAAAGCATCTATGGAGAAGTTTAGCATTTTACTGACTTCTTTTTCATGTCATTCATAACCCAGTGTTTACTTTCCATGGTCTTTTACACAGAATGGTTTTAAATTCATAAAAGACAAACTCTATTTCAGAGTTGCAGTTATGTTGACACATGGTAATCTTATTAGCAATAAAAGGATATTACCTATAATTGAATAACTATGCAATTAGCAAATTTTAGAGTTGAAGAATATTACCATGCTTCAGCTTTGCATTTGTTTTTAACTCACAGCAGGACATGTTTGAATTATCAACAGAACTATTAGCTCTACTAAGTGAAAAAATAATGTAATAAAAACTATTTCACTAAGAATAAATATTAACTACAGCTCTCACAGATAAGCTTAAATTTAGCAATTAGAACTGTGTTGTGTTGCTACTTAGCCAAATCATGGGTGCATTTATTTGAAGTAACATAACAGTAGCACTACCTGGAAATCTAACTGGGTAACATTCAGTGTTGATAATAGAGACCAGCTTTCTATTTCTTTAAACAAACATTCCTGTGAGTAAAATAATTAAAGTGTTCATCTGGGGAAGTTATATTTGGTGTCTTCATTAACAGCTATATAATTAGATCATTCTAATATAGAATACATGCAAACATACAGTTTCCTTTAAAATGGATTTAGGTATGTTCCAGGGCTCAACATTAGCCATGGAACAAATTACATTAAAATTACAATTAACTTCTGCTCAACTGTCAGTAGAAATCGATGTTACTGTGTACACACTGCCTCTTCCTCACTTTTATTAAGCCCCTTTCAATTATGAGGGAACATAAAATGGAAGGATGTCATTGTGTCATCTACAGCATTAAAATGTAGGAGGAACATTGACCCCGGCCTCTAGAGATTATGTGAAAAGCCATTTATATTCACAGCTGTACAAATTGCCAGAGTTTAGTGCTAAATTCCATGGAAAATCATCTTTGCTATTCTGCATCTAAAGAAAGACAAGGTTTAAATATTTATGCTCCCTTACCGGACAAGCTCAGTCAGCAGTGAATCGGTTTACTGGCCAGTCCAGAGCTCACTCTGAGAGTGGTAGGGTTTGCCTTTAAATGAAAGAAGTAACTGGAGTTTATGTTTAGTTGAGATCTACTGAACTGTTAAGGTTCTCATTCTTACTAATGTTGATGTTCCTAAAACAGTTCTTAGATGGATCCAAGCGTCCAGTCTGTAACTTCATGAATTATAGCCCAATAGTTTCCCTTTCCACTTCCATGTGTAGAAACTTTTTTCATGGACACTTCATATTTTATATTTTAAGTCTATTACTAAAAGAAAATCATTTCATGTGGTATGAAAACAAACATGCATAGAAAACAATAAGAAAAGGCATTTGGGGATGGAAAACCCCTGTCAAGGGAAACTTTGGCCATAAAGCCACAGGCAATTTCTCTAGAGCATTTACTGGCTGATTCTGGCATCTTACTTTCCACATTGCTTGGCTTTTTCTTCTGCAATATTTTTTTTACATTCTTCTACAATATTTTTTAAAACTTAAATTAGGATCATGTTAGTAAATAAAGCATGGTGATTATTTTTATCACAAGCTATCTTTAAAAGCCACTGAAATATTCATCGCCAATTGCTTTTAAGTTAGTACATACATCTACATCTTCTTTATATATACACATTTACTTTAGGTAACTTTTCATGTCTAGGCTGATGGTGCTCATCCAAGGGCCAAAACTTAAATAACAAAACCCACAATAATAGACGTGAGAAGCCCTCTTTTGAGTTGTTGGCTAGCAATGCACTATACAAACACATAGCTTTTACCTATTGCTCATGATTATACTCCAGAGGTAGAAGTTAATTGCATATTGCTGATAATGCTACGCCTTTCAGAAACAGAGCCTAGAGACTACTGAGATCAAACTGACCTGAATGCCCCCTCAGTGAAAATTAGCCTTCATGGTACCAGAAAGTAGAGCCTTGCAAGCTTCCAAAAGAGGGAGATGACTAACACTCCTACCCACCTGGGCCTATGACCCAACCTCATCAACAACCAGTATGTAACACTAAGGGTGTAATAGTGGTACACATATTTTACAGGTAACTAACAGCTCTCTAACAGGATTTTAAGACCCATTCAACCACAGAAACCATGTCTGGTACTGGAACCTTAGTAACAACTAAATGCTATTGCATTTGTGATTATTGGAAGAGAATCTTGAATCACTAATTTATTAAACCAGCATAATTCCTAATAACAATGTATAAACACTTGTCCATAAGCCCTCAGAGATGTGTAATCTTCACTTTTCATCAAAGAATCTTTTTGCACCAGACAGAGCCCAGAAAAACACAGCCATTCAAAATTCAAGAGTTGTGGATCCCAGTCCCAGTGAATAGATCTATACAATATTCCCATTATCTAATGCTCAGGAAAAATTATAGAAAATGAAAGGAAAGACTGCAAGATTCAGAGTGTCAGGAAATATTCTGTAAAATTATGACTCCTAATAACATCATTGGAAACTGTACCCAAAAATTCTCACCAACATGACTTACCAAATGTTAATTGAGCCAGGATGAGTCAATAAACATATCATACTTGATCAAAAAACCCATGAAGCCTAAGGGCAATTGAGGAAAGCTGAGTAGAAGATTTGTGACCTTTCTCAGGGAAGACTACACCAATTGGTTGTCTATTGCCACGGAGTCTATGGAGTGAACAGGTTGTGTGTGTGTGTGTGTGTGTGTGTGTGTGTGTGTGTGTGTGTGTGTGTGAAATAACAATTCATTATTGTAAAAGGTAATGAATTTGAAGAAGAGCTGGGAAGAGTGCATGAGAGGGTTTATAGAGAGGGAAGGAGTGCGAGAGATGTGATCAATTCTAATCTCAAAAGTTAAAAAAAAAGAACTATATTCTACCAAACAGGAAAACCAAAAAAAAAAAAAAAGAAAAGATTAATTAATAGATATAAGTGGCACATGGAGGCTAAGTTAAGATGAAATAATTAATAATTTAAGTATATTCATAACATCCACTTTGATATCAACAGAAAAAATAATTCATGTAAATATATGTCATGATTAGTGTGCAGAAATCTTAATATCTATAGTGTAGTTGTCTATATAATTTCAAACATTCTCCACAAAGAAAAGCACTGGAACAATGGTGAATCTTTAAAACACTGCTGAATCTTTAAAAAAAAAAAAAGTTGAAATAAGTCTTAACAACAATACATTCTAAACTCTGACTACGAAAAGAAAGAGAATTGAAAGACACTTTGCAAATCATTTTATGGAACCAGAATTAAAGTAACAGTGAAAGAGAGATGTGAGAAAATTACAGACCCAAACTCATATAATTATAATTTCTAAAAGTAATAGAGAGGAGATTGGAACAGAAATATCTTCGAGCATACACAAATAGTTAATGAGTACATGAAAAAGAATGTTAAACATTGCTAGTCAGTAGGGAAATAGAGAAACTAGAGTGAGATACAACTTTATCCATCAGGATGGGTTAAGTTACAAAAAATACAGGCAATAACAAAAGCAGTAAGATATTGAGAAATAGCACTACAAGGGTAATTTGTAGACATATATATATATATATATATATACATACATTCTTATATTCATGTTGGGATGCAGTTGGTAAGTTTCTGAAATATTAGCTTCCATTGGAATAAGCATAGTGTTCAGAACTCTATTTCCATCCTTTTCTCTTAGTAAAATATTGTGTGAAACATTTCAATGCATTTTAAATATAATATCCACAGGTTTTACTACAATATATTTAATATGTATTGAGATGTTTCAGTATGTCAAGTACTATTTTAATTACTTTATGCACATCAATCCAACAACCCCTTACTAAGTCTAAAGGTGGAATTATTTTAATAAATACTTTATTTTAAAACTGAACCATATGGGGGTTATTTAAAACCATGTTGTTAATAAGTTGAAGTTTAATTACAATCCAAGGCTGTTTGTCTCCAAAGACTACATCACTATGCACTGTCATATGGTGCTTATCAAACCACAGCATAAAGGAAGACTTTAACTGTGTCTCTTGCCATCAGAAGTTACTCCAGGGGATCATTTGAAGTTGTGGTGTTGTTACTAATCAGTCTGTCATGTGTATACTAGCTATCAAAAATCTGTCATGCTAAGGAGGAAGATGAAGACCTCTGGAAATTTCTTGTTTTATCTTTAATCAGTTGGCAATGAAAATGTATGATGAAGGGAGAGAGGAAGGACTGTATGAGCCAAGGAGGGTCAACATCATGATGGGGGAAGCCAAAGAGACAGTTGACTGGAGCTTATGGTAGCTCACAGACTCTGGACGAATAGGTAGGGAAACTGAATGGGTATGACCTAGACTACATGACAGTTTTGTACCCTGGTCTGTTTGTGGGGTACATAGCAGTGGGAACAGGATCTGTCCCTGGTACATGAGCTGGCTTTTGAGAAACTATTGCCCATGCTGAGTTGCCTTGCCTAGCCTTGATGTGGAGCAGGAGAGCTTAGTCCTGCCTCAATTTTATGTGTCTTGATTTGCTGATGACAATAGGATGCCTTTTCTGAATGGAAACTGAGAAGCATATAGGGATGGAGGTATCTGGGAGGTGGCGGGGGGAACTGAAGTGAATGAGGGTGAGGAAACAGTGATTGATAATTAATAAAAAAAAAAAAGGTGATCCCAGTTACAAATAGTGATCAGACTGTAACTGATGTGGGCAAGTACTACTGTTTCCCATGCTCCAATCTTTATCTGTTATAAAAAAAAAAAACCTGTGACATAATAAAATGACTGTTACTATGTTATCTGCAAGTACACACCCCACCTCACCCTATAAAGGCACAGCAAATAGGTAATCTATTACTATCCCATGACACAATACACTATGTGACAGATCAGCAGAATAGTACATTTATGTCCCAACATGATACAAAGATAGAAAAAGATAACTTATCTCTCAAAGTTTGTCCTCTTTTTTATCTACCAAAAACAAAATTAACATAAACAAATGAAAACAAAATCACTTTTTTTGTTAAGCACACACATACACACACATATATAAACATATATGTATATATATATATACGTATAAATCTCATTTTGACTTACTTCTTTCTAAGCCCTATGAAAAATAAATAAATAAAACCACAGGAAACACCTATCTTCAATTCAAATTATGTCTATGGACCTAGATTTAATTTTCTCTCAGATATTTTCAAAAATTCTAATAACTTGAATTTAATAATGTCTTGATAAAGCAACAACAAAGGTCAGAAACTCAGTGGAGCAAGAAAACTTTATAATGATGTTTTGGCTTTTCTTCTATAAGAAAATCTCTATGTTTAGAACACAATGGTTTGCATGGAGAAAGACTGGTAGATTTTTTGCTGTGGGTGATTTACTTTTATGCATGGGCCCGTGCACCAAAGGCAAATATAAATTTATGACTGTTGTTCATGGCAGGTATGTGACATAAGAATACATTCTGACTTAAATGAAGTGATGAGCTGGTAATGAATGAGCTGTTGAAATAATCACCACAAGTTTTGACTACAGTATAGGCTTTTTTTAGTCAGTGCCCAAGTACACTGGCTTCATGTCACTACCCATTTCAGTGTTTCAAAGCCTTCCTGTGGGCTGTGAGAACTTATGGTTTGGTCTGTGGAGACTTCATTATGATCATGTTGGCCCTCTGCAGGTTTATATAGGTTCAGTTTTACTTTGATTACAGGTAAAAGAATAATTTGGGCATGCAGCAAACCAGCATTTTCTCACAGTTGAACATAAAGTACCATTGCTCACCTATGCCATAAAACTGCTTGAACTTCTTCATACTTATCTCTGACTCTGGCTCTCTACGTAGACCGAAACAACTAACAAAGAGTCCATGACTATTATGAGGTGTCAAGAACCTCTGTTCAGAGCAAAGTTAGAAAGTATGAACATCAGAAGGGCTAAATGGTTCCTCTTGACACTCACATTCCTTATTCTGGATTTATAGTACATTCATTCCATTAAATGCAATTACGGCAAAGAACAAGAGAAGCAATATGAATAAGCACTTCTCAATGTTACCCTGCTAACACATGCCTCCCTCCATCAATAAGCACATTTCAAAGTGCTTCTTTTTAATTTGTATACCTACAGATATGAAATATGAAACAAATAACTCAGGGATGAGTGTAATATTCCGAAGCCCACTGTAATTTATACAGAAAGCTGAATATTTATTACTGATGCTGGAGGTTATTAAGTTATCTGAAAGGTATAGACTTCATTTCTGTTCTCGAGAAATAAAGATTTATATTGCTTATTTATTCCCAGCTGTTGAATATCAGAGTTATGCTCAGAAAAGAGATTAAAAGCATTTGATGATACCAGTAGCTGACATGGCAGCAACTTGGGGGAATTTTGCACATTTTTTAACAGAATAACATTCTGAGGAAATATATGTACATGGTTGTGTTTATGTGTATCATCAAGAGTATCATACCCAGTAGAAGACATGTTTTGACAGCTTATTATAGAATACTCTAATGTTTCATTCAATACTCATTCAACTAACTCAGTTGTTAATAGCATATCTCTATCCTAGAGTTTTCCCATAGCAACAGGACCAGTCTTCTTAGGAGCTCTAGCCACTGGACCTTATTTTAGCTCAGCTCAGCCTCATTTTAACTGTATGACCTCGGTTCAGCTATTTAACCTTTCAAAGCATATTTTCTCATTTGCAATACAGAATTGGACTCTCAGAATTATTCTTTTATGCTTCTGAATCATAAAATAATGAATTGTCAGTAATTCCTACATTGTCAGTGGCTTAGGTGTATATGATTAATCTGAGCTAATGGATTTCTACCTTGTGTTCCAGGTTTCTCACACATCCACACTATAAGGCCACAGTTTAAGTACAGAACTTTATATGGACACTAGTAGCTAATCTTGTGCAGTCATAGAAATTGCAGACTTGGTGATGAATCAAATTAGAAGGGAGCTTTGGACATTCATTTATTCCTAAACAGGAAAGAGCTTCAGGTCATTCTTCAATCTGTTTAATACCTTGGGTAATCACAAATCCAGCACGAGATTATAGACAACAATGCTATCTACAAAAAATTACAAAATTATACTACAAGTGCAGACTATTGTCTGCAGAGAGAAGTAGGTTTCTATATTTTGTCCCAAACTTTACCAAACTATCTTTAGAAAGATTTGGAAACAATTGAAAATCAAATCATTTAAATCTTGATTTTTCTGTGTTGTAGGCAGGTTGTGTTTCTTTGTACTATGCCAATAACCGGAGGAGGAGGAGGAAGAAGAGGAGGAGGACAAAAAGAAAAAGTAGAAGAAGGAGGAGGAGAAGAAAAAGGAAAAGAAGAAGAAGAGACATCAAAAGACAAAAATAACCATTGTCCAAGAACAAAGATTAATGATATCTAGCCATTAAACCAGCACTAGAGAGGGGTGAAGTTGAATGAGTCATTTCTTGAATAATTTTGGCCACAGAAGTTGAAGAAAATTTAGTATACTAAACTTCATGCTAGATTATCTCCAATCCTCTCTAAAAACTTGAAAGAGAGCCTCTTCCATATGAGTGCTACAAAGACTGACAGGTTGAACTCTGTACAAAGCCTCCAGGTAAGGTGGGATTTAAGACAAAGTTAAAGGGAATAAATCTTCCTCCAAGCCCTTTCCTTCTTGCAAGGCTCAGTTTGGCTTTGTGCTTTTCCTTTCCTAGCATATTTTTTCTTCATCCTAGGTCTCTTTGGGCCATGATATAGAACATCTCTATAGCTTCTGCTCTCAAAAGTTTACTTTCCATTTCATATGGAATAAGCAGTTAATGTGCTCTTCCCTGGAGAAAGCTATTTCTCCTACTCTTGGCATTTCTTAGTTGCCTATAATCTCTTGTGTAGGGTTGAAGCTTTGTGGTCTTTCCTCCTTCTAGTTAGCTTATCTATGGTTGCTACTCTTGTTCAACACATGTGTAGGCAGTCATGCTGGTGAGACTTTATGGGTATAGCATCAGACATTCCTAGGATACACAATCTCACAGAAATCTTGCTTTTTCCCTTAGCTATTAAAATCTTTCTACTCTCTTTTCTGCAATGTTGCCTGAGAGTTGGGGTTTGGAATGAGAAGGGAAAGGGGAAAATATGTAATTATATTATAAAATAAAATAAAAATATATTTTATAAAGCTTACTTTTCCTTTTTTCAATATTCTCAGTTCATTTGTAATGAACAAAACTTGCTACATATTGTCAAACTTCAAAGAAGTCCAATTAGGACTGTAGAGATTGCTATCTTTTTTTAAAAAAAAGGGGGAGATGAAAAAAGAAGACTTTAGGCATGTTTGTAATCTAACAAAAAATATGCTGATAATTTGGGGGATTTATTATACCACATAAACACCAAGTTTTTGACATGTTGCCATTTAAATTATTTACATACACATTATTCATTAGAGTTATTTCTTAATATGCATTTTTTGGAGAAAATATCAAAGTTTAGTGAGATAATTATTTGTTCCTTATATTTATAACTACTTACACAAAAACATTCTGTGTGGGCTCTGTCATATCTCAGTCCTGTGTGTTTACAATCAGCAATGCTGTCTCTCTGCTAAAACATTCTTGCACACTATGGTTATAAAAGAATAAAAGAACAGGAGTCCATTAATCTACAAGAGTTTCTTGAAAATTGAATTTAAAGTTAAAACATTCACAATCCTAAAAGTCAAATTCAAAGTTCATGTAAATTTAGACTGAATAGTGTACCAAATTAGAGTTTTCAATATTACCTTTGGATTCATCCTGTGTCATAACAAACATTTGATATTTCTACAGAAGAATTAAGTATGAATGGAAGGATCAATGCACATATAATATTTCTCTGCTTTACAATAAGTTTTGTGACATAAAAATTAGTCTACTGCCTATAGTCACTCATCTTAAATATTTTTACTCATCCGGAGAAGGGTCTCCTTGCACATTACTGTTTAGAATCTTCATAATCTTCTGATAAGGTATAGAGGCATTAGAAGGAGAAATGTTTACAACAGACATCAGCCAAATTTGTAGAAAGATGAAACAGATTTCAAAACATATTCCACAAACTTGAAATTATACCTTAAGAAACCACAAAACTGGACAATATCTAAAGCAATTGTTTGTATGCAGTAAAACACAGTTATCTTTGAGATACAAGATGTAGAAAACTTAACTCCCAATTCACCATGATTGCTATATAAATCCATGCACACACTGTATAACAAAGAGAGAGCCAGATATATCAGTTGAGAGAAAGGTAGAGGATCAGGATGTCTGAGAAGATGCTACCAATGGTGCAGGGCACCACAGATGGTGAACCTACATCCATTAGTGTATATGGAATGCTACCGGATATCACCATTCGAGGCCTTCAGAAAGCAAATTAACAAACTGAAATATGGAGATTTGATGCAAACCTCTGAAGGTAAAGCCAAGAATTATTGGAGTTATGACCAGACAGTTGGAAGGCCTTTTGTCAATATTCTGGGACAGTCTCATTTGAGGAATGAAGCTTCTCTAGACACTTTCAAGAAAAATTAAGTACCAAAAGGACCCAAGTAAGGTTGTTAATCTCTCCTCAATAATAGAATGTGTTCAAAATCTAGCCCAAATAATTAGCAATTAAATAAAAGGAAATAACACCATACTCAATAACCAATGAGAAAAATATTAGTGGAAACAAAGATGTGCTGTTTATTTGGGACAGCTGGTCCAGATCTTCGGGATAATCCAGATCAGAAACTACTAAAAATGGTGCTCCAACAGGGGGGCATGTACACCCACATAAAGCCTGAGGAAGCTCAAAAATTGCTCGAGAACACAGAAACAGAGCTTAAACGAGCTTCCAAGTTGTATCACTCAAGTGAGCCATGGTACAGAGACGCCCTGGTGTGGTGTGTGGCTTTTGGAATGCAGCTTAAACTGTAAGTAGGCAGTAGACACCTGTTGCTAGTCTATAGATATATGGTTGTCTTAAAATTTAGAAGAAGAACAAGAGAAGAGAAAGGTGGAGAGAAGACAAAGACAAAGATAGAAACAGAGAGACAGAAACCAAGACACACACACACACACACACACACACACACACACACACACACACACAGAAAGAGGAGGAAGAGGGAGAGAGTATTTTCTCGGTCATGAACTGTGTGAGCACAGGTAAATTACACAGCATCTCTCTGTCCTCTTCTAATGTCTCCATTTCAAATATCCATGCTACTTTATCTTTTGGGGAGCTATAAGATTCTGAAAAAGGGAAGAAGGATTGGTTGATAGAATATACGAATATGATACTGCCAAAAAAGCCACATGACTGAGCAAAGCATTAGCATGCAGCAGGTATTAGACTCTCACAGATTCTTTATTCTCTAGGTAAAGCTGAAATGTGTGAAAAGCCTGTTTGCTCCCCAGAGGTTTCCTCTACTTTGTTTTCTCTTCCTCTTGAAATAAATACAAATACAATAAAAATATATAGTATGGGAAGGATTTTCTCCCTTCAGTTTATTTTCCTTAATTTTTGTTCAAGCTGTTTCTCACTTACACTAAAGTCTAATTTTTCTACATTGATACTGCTCAAGCATATTGATTCAGAATCCCTTCTGATATCTTCCAAGGTACGGCTATGATACATCAAGGGAAATGCAAAACACAATCCTTGCAAGTAAAATACATAAAAGATTTACAGCAATAGTAAACAGATAGATGAATGATAGACAGGCAGAGAGAGACAGAGGAGAGAGAGAGAGAGAGAGAGAGAGAGAGAGAGAGAGAGAGAGAGAGAGAGAGCTGGTAGAGCACAAGAAAAATAAACACAACTGAGGCAGAGCTGCAATGGCATATTCAAAATGTAAGTATGCAGAGGGAGTTTAAAAGCAAATGCAAACCTCATAGACAAATAAACTTCAGAATCACATTATGTAAAATGGTTGTTTATATATCTAATCACCTGAGACCAGGAAATGGAAGAGTGGGGGGATTGTGGATTTTCTTAAGGATGATTCAAAACAACAGCAAAAAAATTATAGCTGGATCACACACACAGGCATTTGAAAAAATTCTGTGTGGATACTAGTGCTGCTGTTAATTTCTACCATTTTATTATTTGTGATTATTTTATTTTAATTATTTAATGAGACTTCCCAGATACACTGGAAATATTTCATAAGTAAATAAACATATTTGCCATTTTGTCTGCCATTATTTTCCCTGGTAACAAGCGCAGACATGATTCACAAGGTCACCTGTCATTTCCCTACCATTCTTTGTACCTTAAGCTATCACATTAGTTTAATACCTTTTATTCTATCTCATAAGGTATGAATGATATTTTGCTGGGTCAGAGAAATGATGTTACTATTATATTCTCTCATCAGATCACTGATACCATAAACTGTAATGGCTTCTTCAGGACCATTAGCATATCTGCCATCAGCCTATATTGAGGAACTCTTTAATTCTGCAAATGGCTGTTAATAACTTACACAGAGCATTTTCATCTCAGTCTTCAGCTTAGAAAATGTTAATTCATCCTTTGCTCCATGACAGCCATTTCCAAAATGGGGATGCAGCAGCCAGGGAGTGACCACTCTGTCAGAGGCCAGAGCTTTGAGATAAATTAGGCTACTGAAATTTCACACAGCTAAGTATTTAAAGAGGTCATTGTGACTCATATTTCTTTATTTGTATATGGTCTACTAAATTTAGTATTTTTCTTTTTGTCTAGGTCATATCTTTAGTCTGACATAACACCTGAGGAAATAACAGAACATACAGCAAGAATTTTTATATAGCACCCAGAGTCAGTAATATCAAAATTCAGAGGGAAAGCTGAACACAAAGAAAATATATGTGTAGCAATCTTATTTGTATTTCTACCCTTGATAAGCCATGCTTATGATTCTTATCCTCTGTATAGTTATTGTTAACTCTTCCGCATTTTAAATTCTTTTTACTGTTTTTTTTTTGATAAATACAAAATAAAGAAGGAAAAAAATAAAAACAATGTTGGCAAATGTTAAAAAAAAAATGTTAGAAGAGACTGAGAGCTAAGATCCAAAGCTAGAAACCAGTATGGTGATATATACAAATATTTCAATCAGTGTTTAGCAATATATAAACAGGATCACAAAAGCTCACATTGCCTATTTATCTTAGTTTCTATAAATACATTCTACAATGTTTATATAATAAAATCACAACCAACATAATTTCTCAGAATATATTCCTTTCATTGAGTAACCTGTGGCTTTACAAATTAATACAAACTAGATGGAGGCAAAATCCTTTAACTTTCAGATTATTGAAACTTTAGGGTATGAACCAAAATTATAAGAGAGAACAAGAGCTGAGAATCTCAAGGCTAGGGAGATGGGTCAGCTGACAAAGTGCTTGTCCAGCATAAAATCCTTTGTTGTACAAGAGTGAGGACCAGAGTTCAGAACCCACATAAAGGCCAAGTAGTTATAGCAACCTACTTGTAATTGTTGTACTTGGGAAGCAAAAAGAAAGAAGATCCCCTAGATTCTCAAGAATTGGTCAGCTCTAGGTTCAGTGTTACCCTGTGTCAAGAAACAAAACATGGAGAGTGATTGTGATACTCTCAATATCAATTTCAAGTCCCTGCACATAAACACATGTGATGTAAGCAGACAAGAATGTGTAGTCAGAGGTTTCTGAACCATCCTAGGCCCAAGGTCTTGACCTGCAAATCCCTTAAAAGAATCACACAGAGGCTTATATTACATGTAAGCTGTTTGTTCTATGGCTTAGGCTTATTACTCTTAAACTAACTCATGATTAGCCACATGGCTTCGTACCTTTTCTCAGAGCAGCATTCTCATCCCTCTTCCTCTACATCTTGCTATTGTCTTCTCTCTGCTTTTTTGCTTCCCATAATTCTCCTAGTGTTCTAGCCCCACATATACTTCCTATCTGCCTTCTAGTCAGTCAGCATTGTATTATATCAATAGGAGGGGCAAATATTTACAGTGTACAAAAGCATAGTCCCATAGCAAAAATGTATTACGCAGTCATGCAAATACATACATGTTAAACAGAAAGGCTTGGAGGTACCTGCCTTTAATCTTAGCATTCAGGAGGCAGGGGAAGATGGATCTCTGTTCATTTTAGGCCAGCTTGGTCTACCTAGTTAGTTCCAGGACAGCCAGACCTAGTTAATATAATAAGACTATTTCAAAGAAAAAAGGAGACAAATCGCACTTAAGAGAGGCATAAGTGTGAATAACAGTATGGGATACTAGTATCTTAGAGCTTAAACAGGGCATTAAAAATTCTGTAGCTAGTCATCATATAAAAAGTAGTTGTCTTAAATAGATCAATAATTATTTCATCTCTTGTGTTGTGTGCTGTCTTATGTCTCATTGAGAGAAAGTACTGGGAATCCATCAACCATTTGAACTATGTCAGACTACTCTTAAGTGAATATGTGGTATTTCTTCTAGCTTTCCTTATGAGTACTTACATGCAAACTTAAATTCACATTGAGTTTAGTGGCCACACCTTTCAGGTAACCTACACTGGTCTTCTGAGAAGATCACTGAATACTGATGTCAAATATTTTCACTCTTAACCCACCCTTTCATAGTGGCTCAAACTAGGAACCTAAGTATTAACATAATTCTTATGAAAGTGAAGACAGAAACACTGGACTCAGACTACCATATCAGGGATCACATGACTCTGGGTATAGAAATTATCTTTGATTAAATAAAGACATTGTATAAATATCAGAGGTTTTCAAGACCTTAACTATATGTATTGCTGCAAGCTCACTTTTCTCAGAAAGCTAAGCTGTATTGTTTACACACTAGAATTAGAATAAGGAACACCTCCAGCTAAGTGATTCCTGAATGATCAGGGGTATTTTTTTAAATACGCTTCTCAGTGGTAGAATTTCTTAATATCCATACTTTTGTTTTCAGAAGATTAAATTACTGATATATAGCACGTAATGCTTTAAAGTTGAAATACACAAGACCTCTTGTCCTTTAAAAAATTGTATGAATCCTAATGAGGTTATATCGGATATATAATGGCCTATTATAAAAACCATTCAATCGTATTTTCGTGTCTGATTCATCAAGCAGATGCTGATTATAAAAGGAGCAAGATCAAAGATTCTCTAATTAACAATGGAAAAAGTGTACTCGACGATACATTATGTAGAAAGGTCTAAGACAAAATTGTATAAACATTAGAATTTTCTAGCACTGAGAACTCTTAAAACACAGTGCGTTTCACCCACCAACTTAACTGCATTTCATTTTATAACCCTTTTATACTGAAGACTCTCCCTACACCTGGTATAACTTAATGGTGTTATTTCCTGAGGAGTGAGTGCGGCAGAAGAAGTAACTTTATTAGTTCCTGGCAGAAAGTCTAGCTCCAGACCAACTCAATGTAAACTTATGCTAGAAAACAAGGTTATACAGTGAACAGATAGGAAGAACGGGCTGTGGCTAAAGTTGTTGTATAAGGAAGTGCAGAAATGGGATTGTTTTGAGGAAAAGGCACTCATAATATTCTTAAACAACTCTATATGCATATAAGCTAGAATAGAGGTTATATTAGTAGGTGATAAAAATGAGCTCTAAGATTTTTGGAATGAAGAACTTCCCACCCCATCATTCTGCACACTCTTCCGTTCACATTCACTCTACTGTACAGTTATAATTTTATATCCCTGGAAATGACCTCATGCCTAATCCTAAAGCTTATTTTTATTCTATTTTAAGAAACACACCAAGTTTTATAGGTTAAAAAGAATGTTTATCTCAATGTAATATTGTGATTTGAAGTATGAATGCATTAATTGTTATCTTGTGTCTCCACAGTAAACTAATGTAAATATAAGGAATATAGTGTCATAATCAATTCAAGATTCCTGTGTCAGTTTCCCAAATGCTGCTTGGATTACAAATATGCATTAGTATATTTGGCATGAGAATATTTCTGATATTGCAAATACACTAGGTATAAGACTATATTGATATAAACCCTTTCTATTGTGATAGGCCTATGAAATTCTTTCATGGGCTTATATTTTTAATTCTGATACTGCTATTTTTAGAAAATTGGAGAAGCAGTAGATGGTGAGCTATAGCTTGCAATGGTCAATCAGCAAAAGTGGGTTTTTGCAGGTCTTTTTTCACTCCTTGATTTCTGCTTCCTAATGTATTTGAATGTGAAGAGCCCCAGCCACCTTGTCCTACAATCATGAACTACACTTACAATGTTCCTCTAATACACTGTTCCCAGCACAACAGAATTAAGCCCTCTGGAACCATGTGCTAAATAGATCTATTCTTCTTTAATTTGTTCTGTGGGGTATTGTGGTCCCAACATTACAAAAGTAACTAATATACTTAATAATAAGTTATATTAAACACCTGTAAGAATAGAGCCTGGCAAACATTCATATTTGTTGTAGCCAAATCAACCTTTCTCTTCTAAATTTGGATTTTCGAGAAATGGAGAATCAGACAAATACATCACCAAGAAGAGATAAAAATCACTTTTATTATTTCTAACATAAGAATAAGAAAATGGAAATTTCTATACCAGCTAGAATTCACAGTGATAGAAGGTGTTATACATCTGCCAGTGGGGAAAAATTATCATCAGACATACCAGTTATGATTGCTGACAGCTATAATAGTTATAATATTATATATTATATAATATATATGCCCATAGTATAATAATTACTAGAACATCATGGTAATAATCAAGTACTCTCTAATCAGGATTAAGACTAGCTTCATATAATAAAAATTGTAGCACAAACCAGTGTCAGAGTCAAGAGCTCATGATTAAACGGGTCATAGACCTTAACAGAAAACCTACTAATGTTCTGCTAAATAGACATAGTAGTAAACACACTCATAATGTCTTCTTCTTGTATACATATAAATAAATCTCACAATCCTCATAAGAGAAGCTTATTTTTGAAATAGATGGAACTAACAAGGTGACCTATAACAGGCCAAAATACAGATATT
The DNA here is from genome assembly GCA_004025045.1 of Sigmodon hispidus. NCBI lineage: Eukaryota > Metazoa > Chordata > Mammalia > Rodentia > Cricetidae > Sigmodon > Sigmodon hispidus. The sequence continues at coordinate 28,441 of PVIH01009152.1, read as the reverse complement.
AAAGGATTGCAGAATGTACAGCTGGAAATGGGACATCTATATCAAATCACTTCCTCCTAAGACACAGAGATCCTTGAGGAAGAGGGAGCAAAAAAGATGTACGAGTCAGATGTGGTAGATGAATAGAAGTAAATGGTAGCTTCCCAACAGAAGCAGACCAGCTGCATCTAAGATCTCGCAGTAGTGGTGATAGCATGGCAAGATGTCTGCAAGCCCAACCCAGACAAAAATCTCATCATGGTAAGTAGAGTTAGGGTAAAGTGCCACTCCTGGTCAAGAGCATGTGGACAATGGTCAAGGGCATGTGAACAATTGATAGCTTCTGGGAGAAGAAAAGTCAATTTTCCAGTTTTGCTTGATTATTTCTCTTTGTAAGATGACCTAGTGGTAGGTCATAGACCCAGGGTTTTCTGAAAGGACTAATTGAAGTTCAATGGAGTTAAAAAATAGAGACATTTCTATGATGGCTAAAGATGTTGAGCATTTTTTCAAGTGCCTTTTAGCTATTTGTAATTTTTCTGTTGAGTATTCCCTTTTTAGTTCTGAACTCCAGTTTTAATTGGGTTATTCAGAGAAATGCAAATCAAAACAACTTTAAGATACCACCATAAACCTGTCAGAATGGCTAAGATCAAAAACACAGATGACAGCTTATGCTAGAGAGAATGCAGAGTAAGGGGAACACTCCTCCATTGTTGGTAGGAGTGTAAACTTGTTCAGCCACTCTGGATTGCAATATGAATGTTTCTCAGAAAACTGGGAATCAATCTCCCCAAGAATCCAGCAATACCACTATTGGGCATATACTCTAAAGATGCACATTCACGTCCCAAAAGCATTAGCTCAACTATGTTTATAGTAGCATTATTCATAATAGCAAGAACCTGGAAACAATCTAGATGCCCCTCAACACAGGAATGGATTAATAAACTGTGGTACATCTACACAATGGAGTACTACTGAGCAGTGAGAAAAAAAAATGATATCCTAAAATTCGCAGGCAAATGGGTGGATTTGGAGAATATCCTCTTGAGCGAGGTTTCACAAACCCAGAAGGATAAGCAGGGGAAGTACTCACTCATTAGTAGACTTTAAGCAAAAACATTCTTATTTCATTGAAAGATGATGGGTGAATAAAGTGATTTCACACACATACACATACACACACACACACACACAGGAGAGAGAGAGAGAGAGAGAGAGAGAGTGAGAGAGAGAGAGAGAGAGAGAGAGAGAGAGAGAGAGAGAGAGAGAACTCCTCTGGTTTGCCTGTAGAAGGGTTGCTTAGCAGGAATTTGTGGTGACCATAGTGTATCTGTGGACATTAACTGTGACCTAGTGTGCTTTCTTCATCTGTAGTTGATCCTAACCTGGCTTGAGGTGCCTTAGATTTTATTTTGTATGTTCCATGTATTTTAGAGAAAAGGAGACACAGAAAACAGTTATTTTCATTATTTGATATGCCTACATAGGAACAAACTAACTACAGCTATTGATAAAATTGAAGCTGTGTTTATCAAGTTTCTCCCTTTATGATATTCTCAATGCTGTATCTTTATAAAGAAATTTCAATACAAATGTGTCTTTTATATAGTAATAGATGATGATAAATAGATAGATAACAAAAAAAGTAGAGACACAAAATTTCATAGCTGGGGAAGGAGTGTGGAGTTCATGGAGGGAGAATATGATCAAATACATGGTCTTAATTCCCTACTAACTAGTATTTTTTGAGATATGTTTTCTTTGTGTAGCTTTGGTTGTTCTAGAACTCACTTTGGTTAGCCAGGCTAGCCTCACACTCAAAGATCTTCCTGTATCTGCCTTCTGAGTGCTGGAGTTAAAAACATATACCACCATCACCTGGCAAAAACAGGTAAATTTTTAAATAAACAAATTACATAATCTCAAGGACATTGACCTCTCTGTTTTAAGCCCTCCATATCATGGAGCCTGTAAAACTTATAACACGTAAAACAAATGAGTGTGGATTTGTCAAGGTCAAGGTTGCTTCAAAGGTTTAGAAAGAAAAAATAAAGTCAGTATACCAGCACAACTTGTCTTTTCTGACTCATTGGGGCATTTCAGGTGACAGTCATTGGAGATGCCATGCATACAGAGAACTCAACAGACCAATAACGTAATGTCTGGGGCAGTGTCTGCAACGACGGTGATAAGTGACAACCAGACAAACATACAGGTAAGCTTTTCAAAATACTGATAATGCTTTACTGATAGCAGTAGGTCACATAGTTATCTTTAAACTGCAGAAGTCAAAGGCTAAAAGATGCCACCTAGTGGTAAGGCTTCTGTGTAGACACAAACAATCAAGGCTAATATACACTATGTTCAGTACATAAAGAGAATATATGTGGGCAACCTTAATTTTTCTTTCAGTCCCATTATTTTCATTATACATTTGATTATCTTCCCATCCTGCACTACATAGACTAATTTATTTTTCCAGGAAGGGAAATTCAAGTCCCACTAAATGAAAAAGCCTAATTAATGAAAATCTGGAAACTTTGAGTGCAGTAACAGTTCCTACATCCAGAAGTATTGGAAATAAACCTTTAATCAAATGTTAATTTTTCTTGCTGGAGACACTAAAGAAATACATTCTTTTCTCATCTTTTCACTTCACTATTTCTGTCATGTAAAAAATATACAATGGTGAAATAAAACAGGACAATATTGGCATTCCTATTGAGACAGCAAACATCTTGTATTCTTGCACTATTTCAGAATAATTCTAGATCTCACTGAGATGACTGTATGAGATCACTTTCAGTATGGCAGTTTCTTAGAAAACTGAGAATCAATCTATCTCATGATCCAGCAATACCACTCTTGGGCATAAATTCAACGGTTGCACATTCATACCACAATGACATTTTCTCAACTGTGTTCATAGCCTCATTATTTGTAATAGCTGGAACTGGAAACAACCTATATGCCCCTCAACCAAAGAATTAATTTAAAAAATGTGATACATTTACACAATGGACTATTACTCAGTAGAAAAAAATGACATCTTAAAAATTGAAAGACAAATGGATGGAACTAAAAATATCATCTAGAATGAGGTAACCCAGACGCAGAAAGACAAACAGGGTATGTACTTATTCCTAAGTAGATTTTTGATGTAAAGCAAGAAATAACCAGGCTACCATCCACAATTCCTGAGCATCTAGGTAACAAAGAGGAACCTAAGAGAGACATTCATAGATCCCCTGAGAAAGGAAAAATTATAAGATCTCCTGAGTAAAGTGGAACCATAGAAGGGGAGCAGGTAAGGGGAGGTAGGAAAAGAACAAGAGAAAAATGGGATGGCTGAGTTGAAGGAGGGACATTTACAGAGAACAATGAAACAGATATCTTAATAGAGGGGGTCATTTGGGGGTTAGGGAAAAACCTGGTGCTAGGAAAATTACCCGAATCTACAAAGGTGATCCCAGCTAAGACTCCAAGCAATAGTGGAGAGGGTGTATATATTGGTCTTCTCTTGCAATCAAATTGATGACCACCCTAATTGTGACCATAGCACGTTCATCCTAAAACTGATGGAAGCAGATACAAAAATTCACAGCTAAGCACGGAGCCAAGATCCCACTATAGAGGAAGAGATAAAGGAGGGATTATATGAGCAGAAGGGTAAAGATTATGATAGAGAAACCTACAGAGACAGCTGACACAGACTACTAGAAGCTCACTGAATCTGGATTGACAGCTGGGGAACCAGCATGTGACTTAACTAGGCTCTCTGAATTTGTATGACAGTTGATTGTCTTGAACACTCTGTAGGTCCTCTGGCACTAGGACCAGGATTTATCTCTATTGCATAAACTGGCTTTTTTGGAATCCATTACCTATTGATGGATACCTTGTTCAGCAATGATCAGGGTAGGGGGCTTTGGTCCTACCTCAACAGTATATGCCAGACTTTGTTGACTTCCCATGGGAAGCCTTACCTTTTCTGAGGAGTGGATGGAGAGGTTGGGGTAAGTTCAGGGTGAGCAGAAAGAGGGAAGGGAGGTGAAACTGTGGTTGGTATATTAAAATGAAAAAAAAAAAACTACAAAAGAACCTGGGTCGTTTCTGTACAACCACATATCAATAGGACACTATAAAAAAGACCCTCTTGGGTTGCCAAGTATATTTTTGAGCTTGCTTTCTGGTCACCAATAAGTGAGTGCTAGGAATTGCCTTTTAGGTCCAAAGAGTCAGAATGCTCTCTAGCATTGGTTCCTAACTTCTCTGACTCTAGAAAAATGATTTTTTTTTTATAGTTGGTTTTAGTTACAGCCCTATGCCAATAACCAAGAATATATTCTTTTAAATGCATGCCTTCCCCCACAAAGTACTAGTTTTTTAAAACTGATCCAGTTCTGTGTTGAGAACCACACATTCAGTTTCAATCTCTAAGCCATATTGTGTGACCAACAGTAATTATTGGCTACTACATAAGCCTGTTTTTAAAGGATTTAACAGTATTTGAAAAGACTAAAATCCTGTATTTTATTCCCAATCAAGCCAAGATATCCTTTGTTCTTTCTCTGTTTAGTCCATCTTGTCCCTCTCCAACTGGACATCAGTCTCCTCAGGTGGTACCCACAAAGACCAGCATGAAGGCTGCATTGCTCTCACATCCTGAGCATCCCTTCCAGTACAGGAAGGATTAGCCAAAAACCTGAATAAGCTCAGAAAACAAGTGATGTTTTCCCAGCTATGTGAGTATCAGTGTGGCACATCCAACCAATCATTTCACATGGTTCAGTTCACTAGAGTTGCATTATTTCTTTCTAGGGACATGAGTGCCCTAAAACAGACTCCCATCTCAGTTTATGAAACAATGAACATACCAATCTCTTGAATTTTTATTCTTCAGTCATAGGGGTATTTTTGCCTATAAGTTGGCCACAAAAGTATATTCAATAAATTGACTCTTACTCAAACATGAAAACAGAATTCCTATTTTATTTAATGCTTTCAGATTATGTCTAGATTCAGTGATCAGTAAAACGCATCAGAAAGAATACAATGTCTCAAATGTTCTTTTCCCATTTATCATATGAAAATCTCAGTTTCTTTTCAGAATACCATGGTTTGTCAAACCAAGAGCATATAATATTAAATCTACCCCAAAACATATTTAAATTCTGCTGGTGAATAGCCAGTTTCTTACTTTAAATCATGAGCATGCATACTTAACTTACATAGATAAAAGCATGAGAACCACAGGGACATGCTATTTAAATCTAACTGTGATAACATTCTTTTGTGTGGTTAGGCCAACATAAAGAATTGCTGCTATGTACATTCCTCCATAATGTGAGACCACACATGGCCTTGCATCCCCAAGGACTAGTTAATGCAGCTGACAAACATTCAGCTTTGAACGTCAAAATTTGTGAAGCAAACAAGCCTCTTTCCTCTTTGTAGTCTGCATCAGATACTTTGTCACACTAACAGACAGCTGACTGACTTATAGATTGTTCACATTGACTCTAAAGCCCAAACTTTTTCTGAAGTCTATGTACTTTTGTTTAAGAGAAAACCTTATTCATTCTACTCAAAATGGCTCTAATAAATTCCAAATCTCAATAATAAATTTCAATTATTTCTCACATGCTCTATGCTTCTGAAATTTACTTATCTTCTCTCTTTTAAATTTAGCAATTGACAAAGCAGGTGCTGTAATGTTTCTGTAATATGAATGAATGGCATCTGTCTTGTCTACCTAAGGTCAAGTAAAAAAGTGAAATGGTATATAGGAAAATTAAAAGACAAAATCCCACAATGCTTTGTGATGTTATGCCTGAAACTACACAGATTTATCCAGCCTCTGGCAGAAACAGGAGACAATGCATAATCTATGTGGACAAAGCTGCTTCCCAGAGGGAGGGATGAGTAAGAGACTGAGCTCTGCATGCATGCCTCATTTATCTCCTCAAAGGCAATGATCTGAGTAACTTACTTCTCTGGGAAAGAAGTAGGTGAGGAATATCCAGCTCAGCAACAATGAAGCTCCCTCTCCAGAGAAGAAAAGATCATAAGAACATCATTCTTGTGGGGGCTGAATTATTTACTGTGCTATCTATGGTGCCTGATAATGGATGTGAAAACAGACATTCCAAGGTCCTCCAGAACAGATGCAAGCCAAGTGGAGTTTCCTAACATGAAGCAAAGATGTGGAGAAGACATTGCTACTATTAGCACAGAAGGAACGGTCTGATTATTGGAAACCAATGCTGAATTAGTGGAGAATTTCTTTTCTTACCCAGTAGACATTCTTTAGACAGTTGATACAGTTCTCATACAGACAGGGGAAAAGAGTTGGGATGCTTTTGTCTGACATAAGAGTCTGCATTTGCGTGAGGATGGTAGAATTAACCACAGAATTATTTTGTATAGTGCTAGGGATTAAATCATAGACCCACTGAGATATATCCTCAGAGTGTGAATATTTTTGCTTTGTTTTATTTTGGCTATTAGTTTTAGGGCTTTGTAGGTGTGACAAATTCCTTATGCAAACAGCTAACAGCGTCTCTGATTTTTTACCTTCAGTAAAATCATAGGGAATACAAAGAGAAAATATGGGAGACATCTGCTCTTTGCCTATGCTGTTATTACAAACCTCTTGTAGTAAAATGAACAAAATTGGCCTTTTAGCCATTTTAAGTGTCTCAGCCAGACTTATTGGGCAGTCACCACTCTCTATTTCCAGACCCCACTGCTGTATCTTGTCTTCCTTTTTCCAGTAATCCAGTACATTGTGCTGAGGGGAAATTTGTTCTTCTTAGATATGGCATAAAGAAGTATTTGTTGTTGTGATCTTCATCATAATCAGCTTCCTTCAAGATGATCCCATCAAATACTGAGGATACCATAGGATTTTTAATTCCCAGATCCTTCAGGATTCCTGTACTCAAGCAATAGGTAGGTTGCTTGCAAAAGATGTTTTATATTCAGATGTGGAAGAAGTTATTCAAAAGGCCTGTCCAATTGCTTTAGGACTTGAAGCATTCTTTTAAGTAAATATTCTTGGGTAAGTGTTGAAAGATTTAGAAATGGACAAAAAAAGGCTTGAATCATTTAGTCTCCTGATTTTAATCTGGGTTAAATACATTTAAAAAGAGAATAAGACTAAAAAAATGTAATTTCAGAAAGAAACTTTAGACAACTTCAATGCAAAGATACGTGTTTAACAGCAGAATGTTTCATCCACTGTCTCTTTTTCTCCCTGGGAGCATACTGCTGTTAAAGGCAGATGTGCTTCTTTACACCTGAATCATGAGTGTTGAGAACTTTTCTAGATTTAGCATCAGCAGAATAGGCATATCAATCCAAGCCACAGTCCCGTGTGCTCCTTCACTTCTCTCTTTTCTCACCCTTTCCATCTGGCTATAAGCTTCATACTAGTATGAGAAGGAAAATAGGATGTACTAAAAGTCTGTGCTAGAACAAAGAAAATGTTTCTTAGCCTTTCAGATAAATCATTTAGAGTTGAATACACATCTGAAGTGCTAATTTTGTATCAGTTACAGTAGACTCATCATAAATGTTTGATCAAATGGTAATATTCACTGCTTTGGGCATATGACTCCAAGAGTTTTTTACACCTGTAGATTTTGGATGCTGTGTAACCACCATCCAGAGGAAAAGCACAATATTTTCAACAACCCTGGCACTTCTCATAAGAGCATCTCATAGTCAAGAGTTCTGACTTTCTCATGTGCCAACACTAACTTGCTCTTTCTTCCCAAGTGCAGTAGATTTATAAAAAAGAATTCAATATTTTAAAGTTGTAATTTTTTATTATGTTCATAAACATTCACCAAAGGAGCTATCATAGAACTGACTACATATTGAATAGATGATTCTTATCTAGGTCAGAAATCAAACCCAGTTTCTCTGCTTTCTGAATGAATACTAAATAAGACAAAACTCCACCATAGTTATACACCTTGGGTTAGAAATGGGTGTTTAGTGTTGTGGAGAGAAAATTCTGAATGCTCAGTTGGGAAGAGGCCTTGAGTTTGCAAGTACATACATAGGGAAAGTATTTTCCATGCCTTGCATGATGGCCATGTTGCAAGCATTTGCTTTTTAAAGTTGTAAGTCTGAATGGTCCAGCTGAGAAATAAACTGTAACTCAGTATCTCTACTGTATCATGAATAAATACATTATCTCTAGTTGATAAGTATAATTATTAATATAAAACTAACTCTCACTTGTTTCATTGATGATTCAGTATTCTTAAATTCTTGCATTGCCTCATGATAAAAATTTGCCTAATTTTTCATATGAAGTAATATATTCAGATAATTCAAGATCTGAATGTATTGCCATATGGCCAATTCCTAGAATCATTACATTGATTCTACTGTGTATGCTGGTTAGTCTTGGCTGTCCAAATGACCAAATTTGGAATTACCTAGGAGTCAAGAAGACACATGTCTGGGCACATATTTCAGGGACTGTCTCTAATGCTTATCTGAGGTAAAAAAAAAAAAAATACCTTTAAAGTGAGCATCATCTTGAGCTGGAGTCTTGGACTGAATAAAATATTTTATTGTACTCAATAATAGAGAGGCTAAAGAGAAATCCATCTGAACATCAGTCATATGTTATCCTAAATGAGAACCCAGTATGGCTAACTGGCTCATGATCAATCCCACCATAAAGCTTTCCACATCACAAGTGTGCTCCCTCCCACACCAGGAATCAAAACAAAGCTTTACATCTTTTAATCACTTTAGTCAACTCTTTTGACAGAGATACAAAAATGATATATCAAGAAATACTTTCATTCTCTTAATTTAAAATATCTCGTGCACCATCATCATCCTCTGCATGGTCACTAGCGAGAAACTATGGTATGTTTCTTTGAACCACACCTTCTGTCTGAACTCACCAAAGTTAAAACTCAGTGTTGTATCCAGAACTTGGTATTTCTATAGACATTGAGTATATCTCATGTAACATATTACTGATAACATATTTTTCTGTGTGTAAAGAAAGTTTTATTCTTGGAGCAATACATATCATACATCCAATGAGCCTTGACCTGAATAATGGGCAGTAGGCTACATCAGGTTTTGAAAAGCAGTCATAAAATAAACCAAAAATATTTTCCCCAGTAGCTTGTGCTAGCAGTGATTAAAAAGACCTGAGTTGCTGAGCCTCTGACTTATATATGTCCTGCTCAAAACACTGCAGCAAATTTGTCTTTCTCTTAGTGGACAGAAATGTAGACATTGTTAACTGACTCTCTGTACTGCTTGATGCTATACTATGTATATTCCCCTATTGCCACTTGAATGGCATTCTGCAGACAAAATTCACGTAATAATACTGGTGGTAATATTGGGCTATTAGGATCTTCTTTGTTTCAATATGAGTTAAATCTTTTTTAGTTAGAAAAAGAATAATTATGATTGAGGCCTAAGTAATATCAATTTGTACTGGAAAATGGTATTTAGACCTATTTTAAAATAACTCATTTGGATTGCTGGAGAGGTAGCATTGCCTTCTCTGTAAATAACATGAAAGATTCAGTAAATTTTATGCTACCAGATGACGAAATTTAGCAGCAAACATACCAGACTGAGTCTTTAAATATTTGCTTATAGACTTTCCATTTCTTTTATTTTTCATGTAGTACATCATGCTCAAACGCTGATTTATTTTAATACATTAAAAAATGATTCCCTATGTCTATATTGAAATTCTCTTCAATATGCATCTCAGTAATGTTAGAGCTATAGTGTTTCCATGAAAAATATTATTTTACTACACAAATATACTTCAAAATTATTGATTGATTTATATGAATCAATGAATAAGAAATATAAGATTAGTGAAACTTAGACCTTTTATAAAAACATTTAGGCACCAATTGTATGGAAATATAACTGGAAAAACTATAGAAAGCATCATTGATTCATAGCTGAGGACTCAAGTTACTCAGTATTGTGTTCAAACTACTCCAATATGTGGTAAAATGATTGGTTCATATATGTCATAGTTCTGTATGTCAAGAATCAAGTTGGGTTGGAGTACTCTTCAGTTACCTGTGCTGTTAATGAGATCCTTCATTATTCAGCTGCCAGAAAGCCTGGCCTGGAAGCTATGAATGTCATTGTCTTCTGTAGTCTGAATAGGGACTGTTGGGCTGCTGAGCTCAGCTGTGACGTCTATCAACAGCCTGTCTAAAATTATGATCCTCAAGGACTTGAGGGTGTTATATGTAGAGTGTCTCAGGCCTTCTATTGTGTTCTTAAACATAGAATAGGGAGACAGATGCTGTCTTATACCTAGAAAGGCTGCTAATCAACAGAATATAGAAAAAAATGAGAGTGTGTCTTAAGTACTGACTCCAGATGAAGGGATGCAGTCCATCTCTCAGAAGAGTTTCAGTGTTTGAGTTAATATATCATAAAGTTAATTTTCTAGACTAGTCTAATAATACAGAGAAACTGGCAATTACTGTAGTAGTCTTTGTGAGCACTGTACAACATCTCTGTAGTGTTCATAGCTTATTGTGTATTTTAGGCTTTTGTAATACTTCTACACAGAATGTAGGTTCCTTTTGCTCTGAAACTACCAGAGGTGCTATCCGCACCTTCCACCAAAGCTATATAGCATGTATTTGCTTCTTGTGGTGCTGAAATGAAAATATCAGGTTTACCCTTGAAGCAGCACATGTTTCATAACATACGTGTGGTCTTCACCACTATAGTAATAGCTCATATACCTGTATTTCCAAGGCAGCTAAAACCAACATGCTACCTTGGTTTCCTATATCAGTTAGTAAAATATTTTTTCTGTGTTGTTTCATAAAATTAATGCAGGCTTAGAAGACTATTATTATCATTATTTTATAGATTCAAGTTTGACAGTTTAAAAGAAATATATATTTTCTCTCACCTGACAACATAGAAATATTTGAGTTTTAAAAATTTATTTTGCATTAGTTTACCCCTAAATTTCTGAAAATCTAATACTTTCTGGGATTCAAAAAAATATAACACAAGTAGAATAACTCTGGGTTATCCAACTTCCTGTAGCTTCACTTTGTGTGTTATGTTTTCAAAATTTCCTTAATTTACCATCCACAGCAGTTGTAACATAAAGATATTGTTTATACATCACTACCTTTATATTTTATCACTTCATATACCTTCAACGCTTAAATGCACTTGGTCTCATGTCATGATGTAATCTTATTTTCAAGTCAACAACACATTAGTATTTACTAGAATATTTAACTTTTAAATTTCATACACAAAACAGTTACCTACATCACCAGGGTCATGCAGAAAATACCTCTGGGAAGCCTGTCTCTTGGCTTTCATGTTTCTAATATAGTGTAGTTTCTTATGGGTTGCAAATGGTACATATGCTTATGACAAAGGAAATGCTGCTTGATTTTGGAGATTTCTGTACCATGTAAGCACAAGCTAATAGACAATGCATTCCTGAAATGCTCTCCATAGTGCAAATGTTAAAACTTCTAAACTATCCCTTTGTTAGCAATGCTGTGATATATAACATCTGTTAGATCCCCCAAACTGGCCCCCAAATGGCAGTGCTAATGCTAATATTTTAGGGTGATGATCTGGATACCACCTGAGCTTGTTTTTACTGGGGAACAGAAACCTAAGGTGTTTCTCAGAGGCTGTTAGGACCTGGCTAAATTACCCTACAGTTTTCAGCAACTCTTCTGTCCGCAAAACACCCCACACTGACCACCTGGCTATTCCAGCTTCCCAGCTGCCTGCCCTAAGCATCCCAGGGCAATGAGCTTCTGCACTACCCTCTACTGTTGAGGTAGTCAGACAGTTTTATTTTGTTTTGTTCAACTGCTTCTTATCTCCACAGAGAATCTTTGTGCCGGGGGTTTCTTGCTATGCCCACTTATAGTCTCTGGTATGCAATAATCTCAAGCTGATGGATAGTAGCACTCAACCTGCATAAAAATCATCCACCCTGCATGGGAATCTTCAGATCCTGAAGCACAAACTCAAAAACTTCTCTTTAGTTTCTAATGTCAGTTGAAAGGATTAAGACGGTAAGGCAAAACGTTGTTAGTTTGTCATTGTTTTACACTTTGTCTTGACTTTATCACACACTCATCTCTCCTGGTCCAGATGCAATAATAAAATAAAATATGCATGATAAAAATTTTGCACATGATATGTGATACAATTGACCCAGGAATTCTTTATTTATTTTCTTCCAGTAGTACTATAAAGAGATATAGTTTGATATGAACATTTAAACAAAATAAACAACCTTGTCTGTGACCTCATCTCATCCCTCCTCTTCCTTCTGTTTGCCTCGCCCCCCCTTTCTTTCTCTTCTTGGTGTTTCTTCTTCAAATGGACCTAACTTACAGTCATATATAGAGAGATGTTTATTGTCTATATACTGCCTGCGAAAACCAGAGCAACTAATTTAGCCTTTTACTCTGCAAAATCCTTTTTAATAATTATGCATAATTCATTGGGTTTTTGAATTATCTGAAGAAATGCAATTAATTGCTTAATCTTGAAAGAAAAGTCATTTCTATCCTTCCTTTCTTCACTTTAAATTTTGCTCTGAATAAAATATATGCCTAAACTAAATCACACTGAAGTGTAAATGAATGATTAGATTTTTACAGGGCACTTTTTGAGATAAATGTGTATCAACCAATGATGAATTTGTTTAATTAGTTCTTTATTTTATCTTGTAGCTAATTTCAGACATAAAAGCATAGATGAGAAGCATGAAAGAAAGGGAAGGATTTATGTCTCATAAACTACTTACATTTATTAAAAAAAAATCAAAGTTGACTTAGAATGGTGATGCCAGGGGAGGAGCAAGTCTTCTCTGGGCAATGTAAGTGAGGAGGTATTGGGTTGGCAGATCTTCAGAGATGAGAAGGCCTAATTGCACCAAGTACAGCTGCCTGCTAAACAGCACCATCCAGATAGGACTGCAAGTAGAAGGAAGGAGTGTCTGCAGTCCCTTGACCATGTGGGGTCCTGTTGACCTGATTATATCCTATGGCATTCTTCTGTTGCCCAAACCCTTGTACTGGTTTTATGACCATCTTGTCATAAAACATTTATGACATTTATCATTTCATAAGACCTCAAAATGTATAAATGAAGCAATGTCTTCATGATACTCCCTCAGGAATTCATGGGGGGAAAAAATGTGTGAGAAATATCTTGTCTCTCCTTATCAACATCAACAGTCTTCTCATAATACCAATCTACAGAACCACTGCTGTCCCCTACTCAAATGTGATTCACATGTCCAGCTAAAATGCAGACTGCTATTTTCTGAACAAAGAGCTTTAAAAGCTGGTAAATTATTGAATTAAAAAATTAATTCCATTCCATCTCAAAGTAATGGAGTCAGTAGAACTACCAAAATTATATCTGCAGTGTATTAGATCAGCAGAAGATAGGAGAATATCTGAGAATGCAAACTAATGTCAAATTCAGCACAAAGAAACAAAGGTGCAATTATTGTAGGGAAACTTGCTGCAATTCAACTTGAGCAAAGCACAAACAGTGTCCTGATTCTCATAGACTGAAGCTTTATAAATTTTGACAGGTAAAGATTATAGGAAAAATTTATTGTTCCCTTAGGTTTTCAGTGGATGGAAAAGCCAAGTGAACAAGAAAGTCTTCATCTAGGCAGAGTTTATGATGAACAGTATCTATCTAACCGTCTCCAAGTACTAAAATAAGCCAAAATGTCTTTAAAGGCCCCTAGAAAACTGGAAAACATGAAGCAGTAATTACTTTTAAAGAAATTATTTCAGTAATTGAATACAATTTAAAAGATTAGTTTTCTCTTTTTTATTAAAACATAGTCTGTTCTCACTTAGATGATAACTATAAAATTTGAGATATTGACTAAGCAGTATACTGGGGGAAAATAGGCCATCAGTATCCTGAAGTTATATAGATCCACTGAAGGCTGGCAATATTTGTTGTCCCAGTCTATGGTCGTTTAAATATTTCTCTAGAGAACATCTTTACCTACATCTTACAGGATCCACAGGGAGTAGAGAAGCCAAATAAAATCGCAATGTTATCTTAGAGGTTATGGGTTAGTTAAGCCAACATTGATGTATTCTGCATTTATTTCATAACAACTTTGCAACTTTAACAGTTTCTCACTTTTAAGCACATGCTTTCCTCGAGGCTGAGGAATCCATTTGAGATTTAGACCTCCATCTGGCTCTTCTAGTTTTGCCATTGTCAGAGGTAATGAAGAATTTACAGTCATTTTTCAGAGGATAGCTTTGTTCACTGATATGTGAAATAGAACAGAACTAGATCTGTCTTATGGACAACTATGAGAATCTTTGCAGGTTAAAACACACAGATTAAAAACATTTGTGTCAAAAAAAAGAAAGAGAAGCTAATTCTGAAGGGGAACGCGTATCCTAGAGACTCACTCTTGACTCACATAATAGATAAGGAAAGTTTTCCTTGGGATTAAGACACACAAATAAAAAAGAGAATATTAATTTTCACTTCCATAGTTCTGAAATAGGTTCACAAAACGTGTAATCTGCCATAGGCACTGATAGCAGTCTGTTTGTCTCTTCCTTTTGCTTGCTTTGAGAATGAAAGACAGGTTTTATTACAAGGAATAAAAAAGGCATCTCATCTTTAAACATGATGAAAAAGTAAGAGTGGAATGGAGTCCCTCACATGGGCTACTCAAGCCTCATAACTTTATTTCCAAGCAATATTTGCACAGGCTGCCTATATCCAAGGGTTTGATGCAGAGATCTGAGCAGGCAAGCCTTTGAATTGAAATGAGCACCTATGACCTTAGAGGTAAGGCACCCCCAGAGGTTCAGTGACCCTAGAAACTAATTCTTCAGCAGCAGATCCTTCAAAAGAAAGCCTGTGATTAACATGATAGAATAGCAGTTGGTGGCTTGATTATCATGGGAGGATGGTGGAAAATCTACTTCTAGAAATGGGGAACCTTTCTTTAATGCCAATTTACTGTCTTTGCTCTTAGGTTCTATAACTTTATATTCTTTGTATGACATTGATATTCAATAACAATCACCTTCCTCCCTCATCCCTGACTGAGAGAGCAGAAAGTTTATGCTTTTCTTCAACAGCTTTCTTGCAATTTAGAAAACAAGCTATTGGGACAAAAATATTTACTTATTATCTGCTTTGTAACTGCCTTGAAAATTACCTGTGACCTTAGCCTATTGATTCTCAATGTTATTTTTATGTCTAAGAAGCCATAAGATGTCAGATCTTATACTATTTTCCTGTAAATTCTCTTTGGGTGATTTGATGTTTGCCTACTTTGGAGGTACAATAACACTTGAGTTTTCTGGTTATAATTTTACTTCTTGACTACACTTCTGTGTCTACTATTATTATTTTGGAAGACTTGTGATTATTGGGTAAAAAAAAATGTCTGTATATGAGAACCTAATTCACTGTATTTATTTGTTTGTTTATTTATTCTAATGAACAGCAATATCAGTGGGATCAAGTTGCTTATTTCAAGCCCTCAATACAACTCATTCTACTGCTATACTAGAATAATGATAATGTGCATGTCATGGTGAATACTGCTGCTTTGTGACTTCTTCAAGCTTACTATGTCTTTTTTATCTCAGTATTTCTCACAGTGTCATAGCTACAAACTTGAATACTGTTTCAGTAGATAGAAATATTTTATCTTTTTTTTCCCCAGTTGGCCAAATACCTCCACAATACTGGGTTTCTATTAAACTATCACAAATGTCATATCACTTCAGAAATTTTACTGAGAATTCTTTCTTCAAAGTACTTTATCATTTGGGTTCCTCACTGAAATTACTGATCCTTCTGTTTATGCCCAAATTATAAAGACAAAGATGGTTTTGGATCAAACAAATGCTGATGTCAGATCTGTTACTGACATCAATTTCTTTTTCCTCTAAAAGGAAATCCCTTCTTAAAGATCCTTTATTAGGGTGGTGGGGCATCAAGCCATGCACAGTACAGAAATACTTCTTTCCATCAGAACCAATCAAATTCCTTGAGCTAATACTATGCTTAATAAACTTCATTATAAAGTAACAACAATAATAATAACAGAACACTGACCTGTAATTTCCATGAAAGAATGGAAACATATGTGTCCCATTTTTTTTTTTTGCACAATAATCACAAGTCTTCCAAAATAATAATAGTAGACACAGAAGTATAGTCAAGAAGCAAAATTATAACCAGAAAATTCAAGTGTTATTGTACTTCCAAAGTATGGTGAATGAATATGAAAAACTGTTAGGAATAGCAAATGAGTTATCAGGACAAGTAATTTCAAATTGAAAGAGAAAAAAAAGTGATTTATTTTTTTTCAATGACCTTCCCTCAGGGGGGGAAAAAACGGAAAGACTAGGGATGTTGGGACAATTGAAGGGGAACTAAAAATAAAAAGGTGCACATTGTTATCTGATTTAGAAGACTCAAAGTAATAATCAAAAGCCAAGACTTGGGACAGTGCCACTTGGGACAGACAGACATTGAACCACCCTGCAAGCACCTTCCCAGGAAATGCTCAGTCTTCAGCATAAGTATGGAGTGCATTAAGAATGGAATCTCATAAAGTAAGGAAGATCTGGCTAGAACAATTCAGCATATTTTCAGGTCAGAGAAATCTTAGAATGGCGGTTAGAAGCAAAAGCCATCTAAGATGCATAAGAAAGGGAAAGACTGCATATCTGATGGTAAGGTGTTCACTTCACATCATGTACCACTTAAACAAGAGCCAAAACTTGCTTCACTCCCTTCGTCTTCACACCCCACCTTACACAGGACATCAGTGAGTCTAGGGAAATCAGGTCATTCTGTCACATCAGATATATATAAATCAACAAGTCATTTTATTCTAAAGAACTATAATAAGGCTGAGTCTCTCACAAAGGAAGAATACAACAACCTAAAAGTTGCAAAGTCAGTGAAAGAAATACTCAAAGCAGTCAGATATTCCTAAACCTTCTCTGCTGCTGTGGAATGCAGAATCCTTGACTGATCGCTAAGGACTGATTTCTAGTCCTTCAGAATTCTGCTTATGGAATTCCCTGTATGAAATACATACAGGGCATGTTCCCTTGCCTTTAATTTAGGAAGAATTTATGGATTAATAAATTAGTAATACTCTAATTTGTTTACTTTACATAGAAAAGGTGCTGGAACCATGATCTTGCAATTGGATAGTATATAACTTTTATTATGTTTTAGTTCCTGTATCGAAAATTGGAAAGCCTCCCCTACTGACTTTAAAGAAATAGTTGCCATATTGTGAAAAGACCGTGCTACCAGACAACTCAGTTTTTAAAAAGTAGAGCAGAAACCTCAACCTGTAAGGAGAAATTACATCCATCTACAAACTGAATGAATAAAGAGTATCAAATGTCATATAAGAATAGAGCCAGTACCAGGACTGGGAATTTGTATCAATTGCTCTGTATTTGCCTCATATGTACAGGGTCCTGAATTTGATTCCAGCCATAAAAGCAAAAACAAAATTAACAGAAAGAAAGAATAAATTATAGCCAGATAACCCTGTAATTTCCTTGATTTCAGTCTTAGGTAATCTCAGAAGACACAATTATGCCAAGCCCAAACTTCTACCTATAAGTACATAGATTTTATAGTGCTGTGATTATAAAGGAGGTCCTCTGCTGTGAACTCTGTTATGACTTAGCTGAAATAAATTATAAATATAAACAAGAGATGAGACAGAAAACTCAATACAAGTCCATGGAGTAGGTTTGTATTTGGCAGGTGAATAGTGAACTACAATAGATGCCAAACACACAGTACATATAAGGATTCAGTAATGTCCCTCAGGATGGACAGAATATCATTTGGAAAAGCTCCCATTCATACTTAAGGGACCTTAAGGAACCTGGCTCATCCTGACTTTGGAGGCCAACATTACAGACTTCATTGTGTTTTCCAATTATAGGGCATCCTGTTTGGGAGGAAGAAAAACATGTACTAAGTTGTTCTAATCAGATCTTCCTTAGCTCAAGAAGTGGTATCCCCACTACACTCTGGATTTACATTGAAAAACTAAGGGAAAGAAAGAGAAGGAGAACCTGAGCAGGCCCTGTGGAAAGCTGTTCTGCAATAACTTAGTCATGTTATTACTCATAGAAAACTAATTATCTAACCAAAGCAGGACTTCGGGGGGACTGGACTACTTCTAGGAGACTATATTTGGAGACATCAATGTCAGTAGAAAGTGGAGTATAATAGATTGTGTGGACTGTGAGGGACCAGACAACAGAAAATATCACACGCAAACTGAATACACAGGAGTTTCTTCAGATGTCTGGGTAAGTGTTGTGGATATTAGGAATGTGTAGACAGATGATGCATTAGCTCAGGATGTCGGCTGTGTTGTTATTATTTCTGTTACCATGCAAGGGGCATAAACAAGGGTAATGTCTGGAAGTTCTAAAGTTGACTACAGAGAAAAGCCCTGGCAAAAGCTAAGAACCTCAGTGGAGAGATGCAGCTGGCCTATGAGAAATACATGCACAGGTACATTCTTTGTCCCAGTCATCACTTGATAACAACAAAAAGAACATTTATTACAGGATAGGGAACCAACATAAGATAAAGTAACAATTCCACCCATCTCTGACTTGGTGAACCAATTAGTTTACTAGGCACAAACAGGACCAGCATGACTCAAAGGCAGCTGCAACACCCAAAATCCCATTACAACACAGGTAAATTAAGTAAGCCACAACCTAGTGTTTCTGTACAACTTGCAAGAAACTTTACATGCCAGTGAACCTCTCCCAGACACCACAACTAGTTGAAGGACCCTCTACCTAAGCAGCTTTCTTTCCTTATCAAAGCAATTGTTTACTGTTTTTATAACAATTGTAGGTAGGAACTCTGTGAATCTAGTAGGTTTCAGGGACTTTTTAAGATTTCTAAGTTGTTGCTTCCCAGTCTTAATGCATTTCTCTCCAGTATGGAATGTTTCTCCTGGGAAACTGGTACACAGCCACCACAGGTGAACCAAGCAGGAAGGTTAAACAAATTTATTTTACCATCCCTGAATACAGAACAGGTGTTACATGGAATGATATAAAGAAGGACAGAGTAGAAATAATTGGGACAACCCACAATGTGTATGCAGAAGCATCTTTGAGCCCTATCCTAAGTGACCAATCTCACTCCAGTATATGAGGAATTAACAAATTCCAAGAATCTTCTGAGTCATCACAGAGTCATATAAACTTAAAGTAGTTCAACGCATGTGTTTCTTAAATGAATGACGAAGAGGAAAGAGGAGGTAGAAACAGAATGAAAGCAGGCTTCAGGAGTTGCATTTTCAGAGCCCTTCATAGAGCACAGTTAATTTAGCATACACACACAAAAATTTCACCATCAATTTCACCCTATGTAGTCAGGGTGCCAACAGAGGAAAACAGGAACATTATCAGAATGTGAGCATGCAGCTCACTCATCTGCAGAGAATGCTATTAAGTGCAGACTTTATCCCAGGTAGCCATGCACCCAGCTCAGAAGTGAAAGCTGTATTGCTAAGATAGGGAACAAAAAAACTTTTCCAAGATAAATATACTAATGTACTTACACATGGACACTCTGGGAGCTTTTGTTGTATTTTTGTTTTGAGCCCTTTTAATTTGTTTCGTTGGCCCTGTGTCAGGGCCTGGTTGACCTTTCTGAGGGGAGTGTTGGATGGGGAAATATTAGGGATAGAACGAATTAAGACAGAGACAGAAACATATCAGGAGGGCACTGAGTAAATATGCAGCTGCCCTGATTTTAATTCTCCTGGACTTTTTATATAAGGCAAAGGAGAGGAGCAAGTATAGACAGCTTGTAAACATTTCTTCAATTCTCAAAACATAAGACATCTAGTAACCATACCTTTGGCAAAGCATTCTCTTATGCAGCCTTTCAGGGGAAATCAAGCTAGAATTTTCTGATCTTGAATCAAAATGGAAAGAAGCCACAAGCTGGAAGTTGTGTGGGCTCTCACAACTCTTAACAGACTATTTTTCTTTTCTTAAAGGTTTTATGGAAGAATGAATGTTTCCAGCATAGTCAAGGAAAACACCACAATAAAAAAAAAGTGAAGGAGACATATTTTTCCTCACCAATCACGCTATATATTCATAAATTATAACTACAGTCTTGATGGAGTAGAGCTATATATAGAAAAGAAGAATTAAAAGTCCAGAGATATATCTTGACTATTTCTTTTTTTTTGCATTAAAAATTTTTTAATTTCATTTAAAAGATCCAATATATGAAGCCAAATTAACCCCAAATTTACAGCTACATTTAGAGATCACTTGAACTAAATGGCACAGTTCAAGGTCACCTATCATCACTATTTCCCCAAAGTTATTTCTGAGCAAAAGAAATAACTGTAATACACGTATATCAGATATCAACTTTTACACAGAAGTTAAAGGCTGTATCTTGACTATTTCAAAATTTAATATATGAAAAAGTTTAATCTAGATACTCAGTGGTAGGAGGTTTAATAAATAAAACATTACTGGCATGACAATCATAGACAACATGTCTGGATCTTATTCTGTCATGTATAAAACACATTCCTGAAAAAGAAAGTATGTATTTTTATTTTAAGTATTTAAGTGTTTGCCTGAATGTATGCATGTGTAACTGGTGCTAGCAAAGATATGGGTATACTATCAGATCCCTTATAAATGGAGTTTTATATATTTGTGTGCTGCTGTGTGGGTGCTGGGGAAGGACTCTGTTTCTTCTGCAAGAGCAGTCCTCTTAATCACTGAGACATCTTGAAAGCCCCTAAATTCAAACCAGTCAAACTAAACTGTATGAGTGATTTGAAAGAAACCAAAATAGCATGTGTACGGGAGACTTCCTTAATGAAGAGTCAAAACATGAAGTTCCATGAGAGCAGCATACTGCACAAAGGTAATAAAAATTATTGAAAGGTCTATCATTAAGTTTATAGAAAATTAATAGATTGAGAAAATATTTATGTAATACAGACTATACAGGGTTAGTCTGCACAATAAAGAATATTTATGTACTAGTAATGAAAAGTCAATCATCCCAATAGAATAATGAGAAAGTATTATGAATAATTTACTAAAAGGCAAGTCTAAGTGAACAATAATCACACAAAAGTTGTCTGTGTTATAATGATAATAATAACTCATTTTTGCTTTGATTTATGTTTCCTTGCTTGTAATAATATGGGTTTTTTTATACTCATAAAGCTGGTCAAAGACTACAAATGGGATCTATTGCTCTCATTGCTGTTGGAGGGGGGACTAGTCTGTCAGATGAATGTGAACATGAACAGAGAAGGAAATGAAGATTGTAAGATTTGCTTGTACATTTCCATTTTAGGGAACTGTGTACATCTGTTTTAAAGGATTGACATGATACTGTTCAGCTACATTAATTCTCTACTAAAAAATCCTTTCAGCAATATATTTGCTAGACTGAACAAAGATGTTCATTATAGTATTATTTATAGTGACAAACGCAATATAAATCTGTTGTGGAAAAATGACTTAGCACACAAAGAGCTTGCTATGCAAACAAGAAGTACTCAGTTAGAACCCCAGAATTCAACATAAAAGATAGCCAGGTGTGGCAGTGTGCTCCAGTTTCAGGTTCTAGGGACTGAAGACACAGGAGTATCTCAGGAGTCCCTGTTTTAGCTAGGCTAATCAGTCCCTGAGCTTTAGGTTCACTGAGAGGCTCTGGGGAAAAAAAAAAACAAAGACAGATAAAGGTAGAGAAAGGCACCCAACACCAATCAGCATCAATCATAGACCTCTTTGCAAGTTCACCTATAGATACTCTAGCAGATACACACACACACACACACATACACACACAAATATATACACATAGAATTCTATAAATTTTATATCTTACTATCAAGGTAATGTTTTACTAAATAATAACAAATTCACACAAGAAAAACACCACAAAATAAAGAACAACTTAGAAATACATTTCTTGAAGGAGAAATCAAGTTTAATGAATATTATTAAAACAATATTTATGATATAATATGTATTTATACCTTATAGTAGCTAAAACTATGTAAAATGTAAATTCATAATTATATGTTCAATATAAATTTTTAGAATTTCAAGAATACATACTATTATCTTGATAATAGTTATACATATAAATATGTACATAAGAATATAATCATATCTCTACATATATGAATATATATACATAGCATACATATGCTTGATTTTTTATAAGGAAATTATGTGGAAAGACTATCAAATATCTTACATTATTTATATTGTTGTCCCTATGATAAAACACTACGACCAAAAGCAATTGAACAAGTAGTTTTGTCTGATGGTTGTAGCTTTTCTAAGATTCCATTATGGCAGCAAGCAGCAGGAAAATGATTGATTGAATCACCAACCACAGGAAAACTTAAGAGAACAAACAGGAAGTAGTGTCTTCAAGTTCTCAAAGCCCCCTGCAAGGCCATACTCCCACACATTCCAAACAGTTCCAGTAACTGAGGTAGTCTCGGGGAAATTTCCTTTCAGATCACCACATATTTTTCATATTAAAATATTAATTACTGCATTGGAAATTATGCATTGAGTAATTTAAAACCACAAACCACTTTTTATTTGTGATATGTAGAGTAATCCTCACCTTCTTCCAAAAGATGAACACTTTCTAACGGCTAGAATCTGAATAGGATATGTTAATGGCAAAAGGAAATCTGGATTTTAGCCAGGTCACTTTGCATTGAGGACATTCTTTGAGACATTCTGGTTGTGCCAAATATAACCACTGGGTTCTGCAGTAGATGAAACAGAAAGCAAAGAAAGGGGGACAATCAGAGTGACAGAAATAAAAAACCCTCAATAGACCAGCTCCATTTGGAAGATGGGGTGTGTTGAGATCTTACCAAAAGTAGGAAAGACAATGAATTAGACATTAGACTTTCCCTAAAACTTCTAAGAGAAAGAGCCCTGATTCTCACCAGGAAGAATCATACCAGACATCTGAGGGCAGAGTGGATGGTGAAAAATTTGTGTTACTTTTCCTCAGCATCTGGGGTAGTTTGTCATAATGATAATAAAAAATTTATGAGATATATGTTATGTCATTTTAGCTTTTGAAAACACCTAGGCTATCAAGTACAACTGGAGCTTCAGATTACAAATGAAATTACAGCATGCTCACAAAAGCTCGGGCTGGTGCATTACTTAGAGCCTTAGGAATGAGGAAACTCTACCCAGACCTGAGGGTCTTTGCCTTTGGACTTATAACCTACTGTACCTGGCCAGTTGCAGGTGTTTACTCTCAGGTGAGGTGGTAAAAACTTAGATTCGAAGTCAAACAGATCTTCATTTCAATCCAATTACTATCTGGGTGACATAAAACAAGCCATTCAATTGAGCCTGTTGTCTCCTGTATAAATTTAGAAAAGTAATTTCTACCTTATAGAGTGAGAAAAAGCATTTGCCGAAATAATCTATGAACAAAGTGTCCAAGAGCAAGCCTAGTATGGATTTTGTTTTTAATAAATGTTATTTATTGTTGGTGGGGACTATTACTTTGTTCTAATGACTCTGGAAGGCATTTTTCCCTCCAGACAAGGTTTTTGGGTTTGTTGCTACCTTTTCTCATATCTGTCAGATTCTGATTAAGGGGTGGTGGTTAGTGCCTGTGGTCAGAATTACAGCTACAGACAGGGGAGCTATTAACAAAGTACAACTGTAGAGGAAGTGGCTTTTAGAGATGTGGGCTTCAGACATCCATAATATAAATCCAGGAGCCAAAAATGCACTATTAATAATATAAACTCATCCCATGGGATTATATCATAGAAGAGCAAAGGCAGAAAAAAGGTCTTAAGAAATATCTTTCAGAACATGCACTTGGTTGGTTTGCTATGAGAGTCAATAGACACTACAACGCATCTCTATTAGAATCCAAATTTAGGCAACCTTACATTGTTATTAGACCACTCCATTCTCTGATCTCTCAGAATACTCAACACACAGATACTATAGGTCTAGATACTACACCAGCTTCTACAGGGAAAACTTTGCAAATATCCCTCAAACCCTTGCTTCCTTATCCCTAGGATTTGTCTTTTGGGTTTCATCTTTAATGATAACTTAGGAACAATCATTAATTCCAAACACTTCTCTATGGAAGAAACTTGCCGAAGAGACTTACAAACTTTTAGATTTTTAATTTTACATTACGTGGATGCATGTTTTATATGCATGTATGTCCTTTATCACTTACATACCTAGTGCCAGTGGATTCCAGAAGAGGGTGTCAGAATGCCTGGAACTGGGGTATCAGACAGTTGTTACACACTGCTGAAGGCCATGGAAATACACAGCAGATGACAGCCAGTATTTTACAGGTTGACCTATCACATGAACAACTCTGTGTTGAGAAACCCTATTAGGCAAAGTCCATGGAGAAGTCTCACTAAAATAAAGTTCATGATATGGCCCCATTAGGCAAAATTCATAGAGCTATTGGTCAATTGGTCTCACTAGGCAGTGCTTGTGGGATGACTGGCTATGGATACATGTTGTTTTCTGTCTATAACTTTCTCAGGTGCCACTGCTATGCCTCCCTAATAAAAACAGCTGTAGAGTTCTTTCCACAGCCCTTTGGTAGTGTGTTTTACATCTTTGGGCACATATATAGTTATGCATAGTTAAGTCTAATGTATAGAAATAATACCAGAATATTCTTCTTTATTGACACAGAAAAGCAATGGTAGTTTCTGTCTCAAAGAAAACTAATGTTAGACTTCAGAACAAATTCAATTATACTGAACTGCTCCTGCAGAAAATATACAAAGACTAATTCTCAGGTGTTATTTATTGCTAAATCAAGGCCAGGTTGTTTTGAGATATAATGCCTTGCAATGGTTGACTTTCTGCAAGTACCTGACCACTCAAGGTTCAAACTGATACTGATATTGTTATGTCCTGGGTTTCAGTGTCATTTTCTTTCTGGAAAAAAAAAATATGTGCAAAGCCAAGAATTTACACTGGCCAGTCTTAGTTGGGTTCTGAAAAGTGTAGCATATAATTGTCCAGAGTTTGGCTAAGAAGAAGAGGAGGGAGCAGCAGCAATGCAGGGGGAAAGAGACTAGGAGAAATAAGTTATATATGAATGGCTGTGTAAGAGCATCAGCAAGGTAGGTACAAAGCTATGCAGAATGTGAGTGTATGTGTGCTGAATGAGAGATGATGAAGAAGAAGCCTAAAAGGAGAGCGAGAAGTACGTGAGAGAATGAATGGAGGGAAAGTAACTGAGCAAAGAGGGAGGGAATGATGCAGGAGAAGCATATGTGTGAGAGAGAGATAAAGCTATGTAAAAGAACCATAGGAACTGTGCAAAGGTCTATGCATAGAGAATGTGTAAAAACAATGTAAAATGTTATTTTATGTATATGAGATGAATAGCTATGCCTATATGGAGATTTGTAACTGTGTGGAGGCAAAGAAGATGAAACTGTATAGAAGGAGTTGTAGAAAAGAATGTATATAAAAGAAAGATGTGAAGACATGTGAAAATCGATGTAACTGTGTATAGAGATGTATGACAGACAGTATGTATGTAAAGTAAGTTATGTAGCTGTATATAAAGAATGCAGCAATGTGGAAAGACATTGATGTTTGGAGGCAAAAAGAATGAGAGACCATTTTTAAGAATTAAAACAGAAAGTTACCATCATTTGTTTTCTTATTTTACCAATCAGTTAGTTTATTATTTATAAACTATAATTATAGCTTATAGTTATCCCAGATAAAAAAGTTTCTTATCCAAGCCCTTCGCTACTATGAGGCATTCCTTTTATTACTCTGAAATCAGATCATGGGCACTGGCCTCTTACACTGTGTAGGTGCTAAGAATCAAGCCCGTGTCCTCTGAAAGAGGAACAAATGCTTTCCTACTTGAAAGGGATATGTATCTGGGGTGTGCTTGTCCCTAAGGATCCCCAGTGTACTGTCAAAAGGCTTCAGGTCATCTTGGTTACTTATATATGTGTTTCTTATCCTTGGGAACCTGGGAATGAATGAAAAATCTTTCCTTGGAGTTTGGTTCTTCTCAGAAAAACCTCAGTGATAATAAATCATATTAATTGCTAAAGACTTTATGAAAATATCTTGAGTCTTATGTGAGTTTGGCATGAAGGCTTCTGCATGTGGGAAATCCCACTGTGTCCAGAGCCAGTTTGACTCATGCTTGTCAGTGAAGTATCTGTACTTGGAGACCCCTCATTCAGGTGACCTTGGTCCTATTTACTCCTTCAGATTATTTGAACCACCCACAAATGCACTGAAACAGCAGGACAGCTTAACAGAATGGAACATTTACAGTAACAACAACTCATTAACCGCTATGACACAGGGTTTTTTTTAACCACTTCTATGATTGCTATAATTTCTAATGACACTGAGTCATTGGCATTCTGATATTCCAATGTGTTTACTATATCCTTATTCCAAAGTGTTTAGCAATCTTATTAAAACAAAAACCTACAATCCTTGATTAAATATTTATCTTTTCACTTTTGATGCTCCATTCATTCATATTTTAAAATCTGTTCTACAATGTATACTAAGGCCACAGAGTTTCACCTGTGAAAATGATCTCAATTGTTTTTTAATCAAGTCTACTGCTTTGTATGTTAACTTCCTCTTCTCTCAATTTCATTCATAAACATTACTGTGGTGGAGATAGCTCTTCATTATATCACTTTGGAGCTTCTTTATCATACTGTAGTTA
The DNA here is from genome assembly GCA_004025045.1 of Sigmodon hispidus. NCBI lineage: Eukaryota > Metazoa > Chordata > Mammalia > Rodentia > Cricetidae > Sigmodon > Sigmodon hispidus. The sequence goes on along the minus strand of PVIH01009152.1, from coordinate 1,588 downwards.
CATAATAAAATCAGTTTTCTGAGACTTAACAGTTGAGCTTTCCCTGATCTTTTGCCCTTATTTGATAATTGATATGCTGATTAATTTTGATCCCTTAGGATATTCTCTATTTCTATTTACAAAAGGTGTCAAAAATAGAATATGGGCAATTAAAACACAGAAATTAGAACCTCTACCCACATCTTTAGTGTTTGCCATTGATAAGTAATGACTACTGAAATATATGGATTGCTTAAAAAACAGATTTGTTCATGAAAAAAATTTAGATAACTATAAGGTGAGGTCCCGTTTAGCCTGAGATTATTAACTTTTCATTTCTTTAACACATAGAAAGAATTACATTTCTAACAGAATCTGGAAGAATCTTGAACATTTAGGTAACCCTCACAGGAAATAAGTACATGAGCCATAGAAACAGGAATGAAATAGAATGGGCTGAAAAAAACTGGTCAAATTCCATGGAGAATGGGAAGGCCTGTCATCACAGGGCAGAGTGAAATAGTAGCAATAATAACTGTGGTAAATCTCCTAGCTATCTCACCATCATGCTGGCTTTCAGGATCTTATCAGGCAGCCTTGTTTTCTTAGGAGTCATCAGCTCCTTATCTCTGGACCTGTCTGTGTTCAAATGTTTCCTCTTGGTTGTTACTAAAACTGCTTTTAGCATGTTTTATTCTTTTGTGTGTTTCTGTCACTTCCCTAAAAAATTTTACAATAAAGAATATCTGGTGGAATTAAATCATAACTAAGTATGTAGCAATAGAATTGGCTAAAATTCTCAGCGCATATCATCTCATAGATAATTGATCTATCTTGCAACATGTGTTAGACCTATGAGCTTTGCTTTTACGCCTAAAATAAACACTATGGCTAGAGTAACAGTTATTACCTGACTGAACATACCTTAAATGCAAAGAAACGACCGTGACATTTATCTCTAATGAAGCTCCACACCTCATGCAATTAAATGGCTGATGAAATTTTTTGCTTTAAATCTCTTTGCTAATGTAAAACAAATGGAGTATAAATAATGACTGCATATTATTACTTATATTATTCTATATGATATATTTACAGACTGCAATTTGCATTCCATATTTCATTTTGCTTCTTGCTTGCCTATTTTTTATTGAAATAAAATTATTTTCATACAATATATTATTATCATATTTCCCTCCCACTTCTCTTCCCAGATCTCCCCTACTTTCCAACTCATCCAATCTCATGCCTTTTTTTCTCTCATTCACTTTAGAAAACACATAGGCAAATAAAAAATAAACAAATAAGAAATACAAAATACAAAATATTAAACTGATAAGAACAGATACTACACTTGATCTTAGCCAAAAGGCTGAGAAAAAATGGGGTTCAGATCTAAAAAGGGAATTTTCAGCAGAGGAACTACGAATGGCTGAAAGGCACCTGAAAAAGTGCTCTTCATCTTTAGCCATCAGAGAAATGCAAATCAAAACAACTTTGAGATACCACCTAACACCTGTTAGATTGGCTAAGATAAAAGGTACAGATGACAGCCTATGCTGGAGAGGATGTGGAGCAAGGGGAACACTCCTCCATTGTTGGTGGGAGT
>PVIH01009151.1:0-84788 GCA_004025045.1 Sigmodon hispidus | reverse complement strand
GTGACTGGGTGACTGGGTGACTGGGTGACTGGGTGACTGGGTGACTGGGTGACTGGGTGACTGGGTGACTGGGTGACTGGGTGGCTGGGTAGCTGGCCTTTTGTGTCCTTTTCTTCTTTTCTTGTTCCTTGATTCTTCCTTGCTTCACCCTTTCCTCTCTTTTTCTCCTTCTATTTATTCTCTCTTCTGCCTGCCAGCCCCGCCTATCCTTTCTCCTGCCTTGCTATTGGCTGTTCAGGTCTCTATTAGTTAAAGTAACACAGCTTCACAAAGTTAAACAAATGCAACGTAAAAGGATACAACACATCATGTTGCACAGCATGAACAATGCAACACACTTGAAAGTAATATTCCATAACAGAGGGTCATCACAAGCGGGGGGGGGGGGCTGCCACGGGAGACAGGAAAGTAAACACCCTCGTCATGTGCACCCACTCCTCCAAGAAGCCAAGGAAAAAACACATTTGCAAAACCTGGAGTGAGGGAGCACTAACGTGGGTAAACCTAGAGCCAATCTGCTGAAAGAAAGCCATGCAGAGAGGGAGGAATGCTGCAGGATCCCATGTGTATCGCTGTCCCAAACCAGCAAATCCAGAGATGGCATCAGATGGGTTCAAACCTGAGGCAGTCACTGTTTTTAAGTTGTTTAATGATGTCACGGTTTTCAGGAGTGAGTTTTTGTGTTGTATTGTATTCTTGTTAGTTTTGTTTTGTTTTGTTTTGTTTTGTTTTTTGAGACAGAGTCTTGCTGTGTAGCCCAGGTTAGCTTTGAACTCATTCATGATCCTCCTGCCTCAGTCTCTCAATTGATAGGATACAGCGCCATATGTGTCTGAAGCCCAGGAACTCTATATGATATAGAAGGGAAGGGGTACAAACACTGGCAGCAGTAATACAGCATTATGAGTACAAACAATGCTACAGAACTGGCCTAAGATGCCATACAAAGTGGCACACCCCTGAACCTCAGCTCTTGGGGGGCTGGGATAGGAGACTCATGAGTCTGAAGCCAGCCTGGGCTACAGAGTGAGTTCTAGGCAAGCCTGGAGTACAACACAGAGACTGTTTCCAAAAAAGATCAAGTAATTCTTTTCAGCTTAAAAAAAAATAATGAGAATGGAGAGACAGCTCAGTCATACAGTGCTTGTTTACCTTATAAGTATGGAGGTCTGAGTTCAGTTCCCAGAACCCACATTTTGTGGGTTTTGTTTGTTTGTTTTGTTTTAAAGCAAGACATAGTGGCAAGATCTCAGCACTCAGCAGGCTAAAATAGCTCCATGGGGCTTGTTGGGAAGCCAGCCTAGCCTACCTGCTCAATGAGATATTCTGTGGCAATAAAAGAGGAAAATTAGACAGCTCCCAGTGACACCTGAGGCTGTATTCTGGCCTCCACACACTCAAACATTGGCGTGCACATTTTCACAAACATGTGTGCTGACTTTTGCAAGTCCAACCAAAAAGATTGAATTAGTGTAGAGAAGGAAATGGAAAGAAGAGAATAAATTTAAATACCAAATCCAGCAGCTTTGTGCCTCAGTTTCCATCTTATGGTATGCCACTCGCCAGATTAAATAGTGGGGTGGTTGTGGGGCCAGGGAACATCGTAACAACCACAATAACCATTTTTCATAATTTCAAGTTTCTGTCATGTATTATATTGATCCGTTGTGGTAATATTATCAGTCGTCATCACAGCGCCTCTCTGATCCTCTGACAGAAGCCGGTGGCAAGAGAAGGAAGCCAAGCTCCGAGGGACAGTCACTCGTGTGCTGAGGTGTGACGTGACCAAGACACCCGTCCTGGGTTCAGCTCAAGTGCCACTGGCTGACTGCGTGCTGACCTGCCTGGCCATGGAGTGTGCCTGTCTCGATGTGGATACTTACCGGGCAGCCCTGCGCAGACTGGCTGACCTGCTGAAGCCAGGGGGCCACCTGGTTACCATGGTTACTCTGCGTTTCCAGCACTATATGGTGGGCCCCAAGAAGTTCTCTGGGGTCTACCTGGAGAAGGAGACGGTAGAGAAGGCTATTCAAGATGCAGGTTGCCAGGTGCTGAAATGCAACAGCGTTCCCCTCAAATACTCGAAGGCCTTCTGTGAGGGGATGTGCTTTGTAGTTGCCCGCAAGGGCCCCAGTGTCTGAGGCCACTAGCACAGTAGAGCCTTCCCTGGGGAAGTTACAACCAGCATTTATAAAGTCTTGCTCCATGGCTTTCTAACACTGGTCATGCTGCTTCCGCTAATGACCTGGTCCAAAGGTCACAAGGAAAAACCCAATGTTCTTTATTTTCAGCCCCAACATTCATCTCCCTTGCTCCTTTTTTTACCCCAAGTAAAGCTTATAAAGAGAAAATGATTTCTCTGGGTTCTGTCTTGGGATAGCCTTTCCCAACAACAGATAAGAATTTGGCTGCCAAACATTTGGGAGAGGATGCTGTGAACATGGATGCAAGCATAGGTAGGAGCGGAGTAGAGGCAGATTGAGGTATGAGCATCAAACCCATTCTACTGAGGTAACTGGAGCTGGGGCCAGTGTGGGGCCTGCAGGTGACATTGCCTACTCAGGGAGTTGGCCATGCCTCCCAGCTTCCCTCATCATGGCCAGAAGCAAGTCTACTGAGAACTCACTTTGCAAGTAACTTCAACAGACTTGCAGATGCCGATCACAGTTATCCTGGCCACCATGATTTAGGACAGAGACACAATGTATGCAATGTGCTGGCTGGGGGGTATGAATTGCCTGGGAACTTTGGCCTTTCCTTGAGAGAAACAAAAGACCAGGACCTCAGATCTCTCAGCCAGAGCTGGGTGACTTAAGGGAGGGACTTGTTACATCTGATCAGTCACAGCAGAGCCACATAGAGGCCCGATCCTGGGGCAATGGAGCCTCAGGAGTGGTTTTCTGAGTCCAGCCAGTGGGACAGGGCAGAGGTTGGGCTGATCTATCCACATGGATTTCTGGGAAGGCCTAGAGACATGATCTCCTGAGGAATGTTCACGAGTTAGAAAGGCTTCCTCTGCCTCCTTTCTCACTGCTTCCATTAAAGCTGCTCCCAGCACTGGGACCAGTTGCCCTCTACAAAGGGAACTGGTATCCTTTCTCACCCTTCTCCTGTACACATAAAGGCCTTGGTAGCTCTGTGAATGGAGCAAGGTCCATCCCATGGTGCCAAGCCCAATCCACCCTGAAGGGCAGCTTCCCAGTGCACATGCAGCCTAATTCTTACCTTGCCTGGAATGTCAGCCCAGAGGGATAAGGTTCCAGTCTAGCAATCACCTGAGGCCCGCCATAGCTTACAGCTATGACACGGGACCCTCTGAACCAATCGCTCAGCCTCTGTGTAGTTTGGGTTTCTATTGTGATAAAATACCATGATCAAAAACAACTTTGGAAGGACAGGGTTTATTTAGTGCACACTTTCACATTAATCACCTACCAGGGAAATCAGGCAGAAATACAGCAGGACAGAAGCCTTGTAGCAGGAACTGAAGCTGTTGGGGAGTAATGCTCACTAGATTGATCAGCCTGCTTCCTTATATCATCCAGGACCACCTTCCCTGTGTGGTACCACCCACGTGGTCTGGGTCCTTCCACAGCAACATTAGTTAATACAGTGTCCTAGATGCTTGTCCATAGGCCAACCTGGTGGGGAATCTTCTCAACTGAGACTCCTTCTTCTTCAATGACGCAAGCTTGTATCAAATTGACAAAAGATAAATATAAACAACCTGACACACAGACACATTACTGTTAAACCATAACCATCTCTTTTTTTGTTCATCCCCAGGATCCCATGTTAATCATAATATCGTGATATAAAACATTCCAAGTTTTATAAAAAGTCCCACATTCCTTAAAAATTCAGTTACTTAAAAATTTCAATTTATTAAAAAACTTCTAAAGTCACTTGGTGTGGGACTATGCCTTTATACACTGTAAATATTTGTCATTGTAAATATTGATTTAATAAAACTCTGATTGGTCAGAAGCTAGGCAGGCAGGAAGTATAGGCAGGGTGACCAGACAAGGAGAATTCTGGGAAGATGAAGAGCAGAGAAGACAACAGCCAGACACGGAGGAAGATGAAGATGATGCACTGAGAAAAGGTACCAAGTCACATGGCATGAATAGAATCATGGGGTAGTTAAAGTGTAAGAGTTAGTAAGTAATAACCCTGGGTCATAGACAAAACAGTTTATAATTAATGTAAGCCTTTGTGTAATTATTGGGACTAAATGGCTGTGGGACCAGGCAGGACAGAGAAACTTCTGATTACAGTCCCTAAACTGTGGCTTCCTATAAGATAAAAGAAGTTAAATGCTTTTCTACCGAAAGAGAGAAGAACCAGGGCACAGCTGCATTCTGAACAAAACACAACCAAAATTTAACAGTGTAAAAAGTTCAGTGCTTGATTTCTGGGACCCACTCACAGCCCTCTGGGTCCCTCCAGTGTGAAGGACAAACCGTTTCATCCCAGGCCCTGCTTTAGAGCTATAGCAACGTGAGGCCGCAATTATTTCATATGGCCACGAGAGGGCAGTGCAGGGCAGCGCATCAGCAGAACTCAGGTCTTAGGAGAGGTGTTTGTTTGCTCAAGCAGCTTTTTGACATCCGGTAGGTTTTTCCTTGCTCTCGAAGAAGAAGGAGGGGGAGGAGGGAAGAAGAGGAGAAAAAGGAGAGGGAGGAGGAGGAGAGGAAGAAGAAGAAGAAGAAGAAGAAGAAGAAGAAGAAGAAGAAGAAGAAGAAGAAGAAGAAGAAGAAGAAGAAGAAGACCTCCTCTATAGGCAAAGTTCTGAAAAGAGGACTGTGTGGTCCCAGACTCTGCACCTCCACTGTGCCTGGAGGTGGTGGGAGAGGAAGCTGAGTCATGTATTGGGACAAATCCAACAGGGTCAGGAGCGCAAGGTGGTTGGTGGATGGAGTATCTTGAGATGGGCAGCACCAAGCAGGAGGTTTGGGGCCCTATCTCAGCGTCTGCACTTGTTGACAGCATTCCAGTAGCCACAGACTTCTCTGAGAGCTCATGCAGAATGTAGGATATGGAGTTGATTCCCTCTTCCCCATCCAGTCTGTGGGAGACAGACAAGAAGAGACAGCATTTCAGAATTACAAGTACAATCCAGGCGGCACAGTCTGTGAGTTCAGTGAGCAGGTTTGCTAACACTGAAGCATCCTGGCATGTTTTAAAAAATACAGATGCCCATGGATCACTGAGTTCTCCAGACATAACCTATGGAGAACAGACAAGCAAGAAATCTGCTTTCAGAGTTTTCTGGGGATAACAGGAATGAGGGAGAGGGTAGGGGTAGCCCATTCCCAGGTACTTGGTGACACTGGGCAGTTCCAGGTGAGGTGCTGACCTCTGTCTGCTCTCAAGGTGTCTTAATTTGCTTTCTATTGTTGCAATAAGGCACCATGACCAAAGCAACTTGGAGAGGAAAAGGTTTATTTCAACTTACAGTTTATAGTCCATCTCGAAGGAAAGTCAGTGCAGGAACTCAGAACAGGAACCTGGAAGCCAGAAGGGAAACAGAGGCCATGGAGGGATGCAGCCTACTGGCTTGCTCCCCATGGCTTACTCAGCCTGATTTCTTGTATCACTTAGGACCACCTGCCCAGGGTTGGTACCATGCATAGTAGCAGGGCCCACCCACATCAATCATTAGTCAAGAAAATACTCTATGGGTTTCTTTATAGGTCAATCTGATAGGAACAATTGAGGCTCCTTCTTCTTCTCATGTGACGCCTGCTTTTGTCAAGTCAATAAACACTAACCAGAACACAAGGACTGAGCTCCAGCCTGGGGGCTCAAATCGCATGTGCTACTGCAGAGTTTGCGCAAATGGCAAGGGGAAACATGCACCCATAATCCTTCCCTAGGTGGCTGTAAAGGCCGTTCTGGGATCTCAAGTCCAGGATTCCTATGTTGGGAAGATTGGTGTAATAGTTTAGTGATGGACTGTCCCTGGAAAGAGAAAAAGGAACCCATCCACTGCAAGAATCTAGGAGAATCTCAGTGGCTGGTGGGAACTGAGATCAAGTGCCATTGGCTAAGGCAGGTGCTGAATTCAGGTCTGTTGGGGACTGAGGTCAAAGGCAGGAGGAGGTGGTTAGGATTGCCGTGCACTGACGCTCTAGCATCCAGGGCTGTCAGCGGAGACTGAGCACGGTCCAGAGGCACTAGAGGACCCAAGTTTGATGAAGTAGAGACTACCCTGCTGGGTGAAACCCTCATGTCTCTCTCTTTTTTTTTTTTAAAGATTTATTTATTTATTATGCATACAGTTTTACAGAAGAGGGTTACACCAGACCTCATCATAGATGGTTGTGAGCCACCATGTGGTTTTGCTGGGAATTGAACTCAGTAGAGGGTGGATAAGCAAGAGCCAGAAATCAAGGAAGGAAAGCATCTTTCTGCCAGGCCACCTGAATGGGAGGAAGAGACACTTACAGGCCCCTGGGGTCCAAACCTGGGTTGGCAGATAAAAGGTATGTGCAGTGCCCAGGATTAGTGGGGGCCTCTGAGGGTGAGCTGGAAAATCTTGTGGTGCCCCCTGCTGCCATGATCAGCCCACGGAGACTGCAGTGGGTGCACAGAGCGATCCCCTCCTATAATTCAGTGAGAACTCTATTCTCCCCGCTGTTGTTAGATTGGGAACTGACTTCTCTGTGTATTGGAAAGAAAGTTTTGCCTTCTGGTTTGTAATAACTCTGAGATCAGAGAGAGGCGTGAACGGAGAATTCTGGGGCAGCACACCAGGGTTCAGCCTCACCCAGAGAACAACTGTGTCTGTTTAGATGTCAGAAACCATGGCTTTTCTTCAAAACCACAGATCAGTCAAGCAACAAGGGCAGAGAAAGCACTTCTGGAAGATGTTAGTGAGACCAGCCATTTGGCTCCGAGGCAGCCAAGTGAACCCCACACAGACACAGGGAAGGAAGGCCAGGTATGCTGGGACTTCAAATGTCTTTGGGAAGAAGGAATTATAGACAGAACCCTCTACTCAGCTGCTCCTGGAGCATGCATGAAAATCGGAGTCCAGCAGAGGTGGAGTTGGCCAGCAGCCAGGAAGCCTGGGGTCTTGACTTCCTCTGCTGAGAAGTCCAAGGTGGATCTATGCGCTAGCCTTGGATATGCGATAAAGGAAGACATTCTTTACAGTTACCTTCTCCCAATCCAGGCTCTTGGCTCAAGCTGCTCTTCTGTGCCCAAGGTGTGTCTTAACTTTCATTTCAAGGCTTTGGGTGGGAAAGAACAGCTTCAGGCATCTGGAGCACAGACCATGACCCAGCAATAATACAAAAGTTGGAGCACCAGGAACCCAGGGCTTCAGCACAATGGCAGGATAAATCTGGCCTTCATCTCCCAAGCTCTACCATGGGTAAAAAAATATGCAAGTATCTAGAAAAGAAAAAATCTAGGCTTTCTGAGAAACAGGAGCAGGAGGAGGCAGAACGCCTCTTCCTCTAAGCTGTGGTGCTTCCGTTGGTTTCACTTTGCTGCTTCTGGCTTCTTTTGGAGCTGGGTCTCGGCTTCTTTATTGACTCTAAACCTCTCTGTTTTCTTTCACCATGCCACCTAAGGCGTTTTCGCCCAAGCATGTTATACACTGAGCATATTTCCCATTCTTTGCTCTTCTCTCTCACTCACTCCCTCCCTCATCCTAAACAGTTTCATTGCTACCTTCCTACGTAATTTTATATGGTGATATGAAATTTAGACACAAAATATGTTCTAGTTAATGTGGCGAGCCGCTTCTGGCCTGCAGAACGACGAGTCACCACACACACGATTCTTCTCGGATCACACTTTATTGGAGTACAGCTCAGTTGAGAAATGGTGGAAAGAAGACCCCGAGCCTGAGATTCAGCCTGCTTATATAGGGAAGCCTGGCGTGTGATTGGTGCCCATCACAATGCCTCATTAACATATGGCTGGAGATTGGCTCAAAGTAATACTCATTAGCATGTGGCTGGTGACTGGCCCAAAATAATGGCTCATTAACATATTTGAGGATTGCATCGGATAGGTCCTTTCTCGATGCCTAATTAGCATAGGCACATCAGATTGGTCACTACTCGATGCCTAATTAGCATAAGCGGCAATAGAATGTTCTAGCAAGTTGTGCAAAGGCAAACCGCGCCCTACAAGTTAAGTTTCTGTTGCTATGATAAACATTCTAAACAAAAGTGACTTGGTCAAAAAAAGCTTCATTTGGCCAGTACATCCTGATCAGTCAGTCATTAAGGAAAGTCAGAACAGGGATTCTAGCAGGATCAGAGGCAGTAATTTGGAGGAAAGCTGTTTTCAGGCTCATGTTCAGCTACCTCTCTTATACAGGCCAGGTTGAGGGATGGTACTGCCCGTGGTGGGCTAGCCCTACCCTCAACATCAATTAACAAGCAAGACTATGTTCCATAAATACATTCACAGGCCAGTCTCATGGAGGCAGCTCCTCAAATGAGGTGTCCTTTTCTAAGGAACTCTGGGTTGTAAAAAATTAAGAAAACTAACCAGCATAGCATATAAGCAAAAACATATACTATTTTGTCTTTCTGAGACTGGTATAATTCACTTAATATTATTATGTCCAGTTGCACTATTTTCTTACAAACAATCATACTAAATTCTTTGTAACCGATATGGGATGTCTTTCTGCATGCTGTGAATATATTGGTTAATAAAGAAGCTGCTCCGGCCTATGGTAAGAGAGCCTACAGCCAGCCAAGAAATCCAAGCAGAGAGAGACGGAGGAAAAAAAGATGGCGTGAAAGCAGATCCTGCCAGCTGCCTCAAGAAGAAGCAAAATGTGAAAGTATTGGTAAGCCACAGGCTACATGGCAATACATAGAAACAGGTTAAGTTATAAGAGCTAGTTGATAATAAACCTGAGCCATAAGCCAAATAGTTTGTCATTAATATGAGCCTCTGAGTAATTTTTTTTATGTGGCTGTGGGACTTTGGGTGGGAAAGATTTGTCCAGACCACAGGCTCGGACATGGGGCCCTTTGTAGGGCAGGTGGCTTCATTCTTGGGTCTGATTCCTACTTGGCAGTAGGAATCAACAGCAGCATAATGGTGACCTTTCTGAAAATTGACCTGTGTGTTTGCAGCATGAGAAGTTGCCACAGAATGGTTCTGACTGCCCCAGGAATGAAGCCACCTGCCCCAACAACAGCCCTGTGCCGGGCCACACACTTCCTGGAAAATGTCTGTCTCATATAAACCCCAGCCCCAGGGGACCTTTCCTCTGCTCACCACAAAAGATGCTGACTCAAGACTCCATGCTGATTTCCACAAGGCACAGCCAGGGTTTGGGTCAGTCTGTCCTTCTGCTAATGGAGATGTACAGACCCTGGGATCCACCTTGCTGGCCTCTCTATCCTGGACACAGAGCACATGGGCCACCTACTTATGTCCTTGCAACTCCTGTCTTCCCAGTGGGGGACTGCTACTCTACCTTCAGGAATGTTCCACCCGTCATCCTGAGGCCCCTGCTCTCTTAGCTCAGACCCCCTCCTTCTGCTCCTGATGCTGGTTCCCACCAGCTCTCTTATCTATTTCTCTCCTGTCCACACTGGAGCCCAACCCAAGCTTTCAACAAAATTCACAGTACTTGTTCCATAAAGAGTAATGGTGAGTCACAAAACAAATGTTATCTATAGAAGACCTATTTGCTGGCATTGATCACCAGAAACAAAACAGACAAAACTATTATGTTGGAAGAAACAGACAAAAAGAAAGGAAAAAAGGAAGAAAGAAGAGAAAAGAAAGAAATCTTTGAGAAGTCTTTCTGGAGGTCTGAGGTTGGAGACAATAAGGCAGAGGGTAGAATGAGGGGTGTGGGAAAAGCTTCTGTGGTTTCAGGTCTTGTGAGTTTGCCAGTTCCAGAAAGCAGGATGTAAGGATTTGTGAGAAGTCCCCTAGAACAGGCAAGGAAGCTGGGGGTGTGAGAGGGGAACGTCACCCGCTTGGTTTCAGTTCTGGGCATTGGGTGCCCACACATTCTGCCTCGAAGCCATCTGTCACATGGTGGCACCAGCTTGGGTGGCCTGGTCCCCGATCTAGTAACAGTTTCCCCTAAAGGATGACTTTCTCAGGGAGATGCAGCTCTCTTTATCTTTTAATTGGATGAGAGCCAGGCCAGCAAACGCTGCTTGAAGTGAAGTGGCTTATTGAATTGCACACAAAACCAGAAGAGGCAAAAATAGAGCAAGAGGAAAAGATGAAAATACCAGCGAAACTATGCTGAAAGAAGACACCTGGGAACACAGCACCCGTAAGGGAACTGCCAAACGGTCCAGGAGACCACCCTTCAAGGTGACACTCAGGGGTCTCAATGCTGCCACACTGTCAGGTAGGTAGGCAAAGGATTTCACTGGGGCAGGACCTTGAGTCCCAGCAGACACTCAGTTTGAAGATGTTTTTATTTGCAGTCATAGAAAGTACTGTTTGAACCCTCGGATGTCCATTTTGGGAGAAGGGCCCAGATACCAAAATGTCATTTACATGTTGATGCACAGTTGTCAATGTGGCTGTCAGCCGGTTGTCAGAGTGACTATCAGCTAGCCGTTTGGCTCAGGTAGAGCATTTGTTAGAAGCTCAAGACAGAGTTGGCGCTGTCAAAGCATCATCTCATTAATCATAATTAGAATTCCAATTTACTCGGAGTCAAAAGAACTACATTATAGCAAAGGCCCTATATCTAGGCTCCTCAGCTGTATCAGTCATCTGGTGGCTGTGGACTGTCTGGACCTACAGAAAGAAGGCCGGGGACTCTCCCAGGGAAGCTGCTCTTCTTCCGTAAGAACAATGTGTAAGAGCACAAGGCTGCAGGTGTGCGGGTGCCCAGTACACTCGGAGACGGTCTCTATGAAGTGTCTCTGGAGAAAGTGAGCCAGGGAGGTATGTGGTGAAGTATCTTTGGGAGAATGGACAGTGCAAAGGCCCTGAGGTGAAATAGCATCTGGCCAATGAATGCCTGGGGTCAGAATGAGGAAGAAGGGGGGCAGTAGGGTGTGTTCATGCACAGCCCTGTGTGTGGTGGAATGTTTTCCATATGCTGTAAATAAAGGAGCTGTTTTGGTCTATGTGGAGCACTGTAGAAGTGGGTGGAGGATCAGAGGACAGACAGGTAGTAGAAGGGTGGAGTTAGCCAGTCACCATCTGATCCCCAAAGAAGCCATGTAAGAAATCCAGGTGAGCCACGGGCTGGGCCATGTGGCAGGTAGAATACTAGAAATGGGTTGAATTAAGATGAAAGAGCTAGCTAGTAATGTGCTTGAGACATAGGCCAAACAGTATGAAGTTAATATAAGCGTCTGATTCATTTCTTTGGGGGACAAAAGCTGCCACGGGCCAGGTCCAAACCTCTGGCCCAAAAGGGCTGGGAAACCTTCTACAACACCTGTGTATCCCTGCAAGGCCCATCCTTCCTACATGGAGCCAACGGAGACACTCATGACGAGAGATGACGTGGTCATGGTATCCAACTGATGGAGGGGCATGACTAAAATGCTATCCTCCCAAGGGTGCTGGTCCTCTGTGGGCAATTGGCTATCAGCTCTTTCACCCCTACACTCACCCACCCAAGGCCTGCTGGCAGAACGCTCTACCAGCTCTTTTTTCTGAGGCAAGAAAAACAGATACAAAGAGAAAGGAAAAGAGTAGGAAGGAACCACCGGGCTGAGCCTGGGCCTTCGGAGTTTTATTGGGAACGTGATGATGGCGGATCTAGGCACTCACTAGAGAGGCAGACCTATCTTATTCCCAGCCTCAGCTCATAGGGCTTTAGAAATAATACTCCAAATAATTAAAAAGAGGCTTGCTCTCCCACCTCTGGCCTCCGGAGAGGGATATTCATCAGCAAATAAATTAAAACCAAATCTAACAATTTACATGACTTAAGCTACAGGCCCGGGGAGCTGCCAGAACCTGGCAGAGGAAACTGTGGCAGTGTGGTTATGATAGTGTGGCACAGCCCTACCTTGGCATCCGCTGGGTACCGAGGCTCCCTGCTCCTCTCAGAACACAGTTTCAGCTTCGCCATGCAGTGCTGGCAGACAAGATTAGGCAAGAAATAGGCCCTAGCCATTATCCAGGGCTGAGACAAGCTGCAGGGAGGGTATTGCCCATTGGGGCACCTCTCTGTCTTTCAAGTGTTTCTGACCTGATAATTTACCTTTCAGAGCCTCAGTTTACCATTTGGGAAATTGGAAGAAGACTTTGACAGATTTGCATTGCAGCAAAATGTCCTGGCATTGTATGGGTTGATATGACAAGGCTTCAAAAGGAAGAAAAAAATGGCTATGCAAATTCAAGGTAGAGCTGCATTATGCAACCTAAAAATATCCACAGATTCCAGCCCAGCCCGGCTTTCAGGCAGCCAGAAAAACTGTAATCGAAAGCTCACTTTAACTGTCCTTTGGTAATATTTTTCTTTGGTGCTCTTTTGGTAAATCCTATGAGAGGCTTTGAATGGCAAGTCCCCTCTGCTCCAGGACTGCCCATGAACACCACCATCACTACCACCTTATGTGTAAAAGGAGTCAGGGGATATCTTGGGGCCTAGAAGGGCATGATGTAGCACCCTGGTTTCACCTGCTATTCTCTAGGTAGTAGGGACAACTAACTTGTTACAATGCCATAGGTTACACCTTACCAATAACCATAAATGTCCTATAGTGGACAGAGGTACAAAAATATGGAGACAAAACTCTGTGTGGGGTGTGTGTGTGTGTGTGTGTGTGTGTGTCTGTGTGTGTTGTGCCAGGGCAAGGACATAGCCAACACAAAAGCTCCAGGGTTTCTGGGACAGAACAAAGGCCAGTCAGCCCTCTCCACCTCCAGAGGCTGTGACCTCCCAACTTAGTAGCTAAAACCAATCACTTATTACACTAGATTTATGGTGACAGTGAGTGCCCAGATAAGCAGGTCACTAAGATCTCTAGGCCAGCATGGCAAAATAGCCTAGCATTGGTTCAGACCTACTGAGTCAGGATGCTATAGAGGTATGTTTATCCTCTTTATGTGTGCTTGCAGAGATAGAACTTCCTAGAATCCCATGTCCCCAGGGATCTGGGACCTGATCAGATAGAGTTAACCTCAGCTACCTGTCTGGGGAAGGATTATCCAAGTCTTGTTAGAAAGAAAGGGTAGGCTGTAGCAATTACAGCTGTCAATCATGATATACAGCCCTAAGTACCAAGTACTTCATTTTGTCTGCTAACTCCCTTGAGTTAGACAAGATGCCAGCTACCTTAACTATCAAATAAATTAAAGAAACATTGGTGGAATTCAGAGATTTGCTGAAGGCTACAGAGTTGATGAGGGAGGGCTCTGGCCCCATCATCTTTGAAGAACTGAGCTTCTGGGTAGAGTGTCCTGGGGCTCTAGGAACACACCAAACTGGATGACTTAATACCACAATTAAGTATCAATTAGACAGACTATGTGTCAAGGCATCTGCAAAGTCTTGCTTCCCCCCCCACCTCCATCTGTGGTCCTTACAGATTATGTGGGCTTTTTGGCTGGATCTGGGATCCAAATTAGTATAAAGGTACAATAACCACAGAAAAGAATAGTTTAATAAATTTGGCACACACATGGGGCTCAACACCCTATGAGTAGACTCTCCAATGTGATGAGTGATACATGCTACTTGGGTGGACAAGAAAATCGAGTGTGGGAAGGAACGGCAGGGAGCATGGCTGTCTGCCTTCAGATCCTGGATCCTGGAGGTGTTTCTGAGACTTGGTAGGTGTTGTAGAAGCCAATGGAGGGTAAAGATTATGTCAGCGTCTATCACTGAGGTTTGTGGCAGCCATGCTTTCTGGGCTCTAGTGATCAAGGCTGTTTTGGCATTGGGATATGAAGGCAATCTCCCCTAAAGAATCATATGGCTTGCTGAATACAGGCTGACGGCCATTTCTGAAGGTCCACACTTACGTGACTTCAGCTGGCAATAATCACTTATAGACTATTGTGAAATGACACTTCTCTATTTCCTACCAGCTTGCAGCCATCATTCCAACCTCTTGCCCACTTCTGCATGACCTTCCCTCATGTGTTTGTCATATTCTATCTCTTACATAAACCACTTTCATAGCGTGAGAATATCCATGTCTCACATCACAAAGATACCCACTGTGAAACAAGGCTGTCCTCTGTAGGTCCAGGGAAAGAGGGAGTGTCTGATTTCATCATGGACATGTTCCAGAATTCACAACACTGTGTGATTCATAGCTAGTGTCCAACAAATACGTTTATTTTTTGCAATACTTGGATTGGACTTAGGGCATCTTCCATGTTAGACAAGTGTTTGACCCCTGAGTACATCCTCCCCCCAGCCAACAAACACATCCTGGATAGGCAAGTACGTATACGAGTGTGGAGTAGATCCAGCATTGACCAGCAAACCCCAAATCCTCTTTCAGAAGCCTTCTTCCTCCATTGCATAAAGTTATTGACCTCGTAAGTGCATTGGCCTTAAAATATTCTTGCTCATTCCAGTCACAAGGAAGTATCAAACTTTTCCAAATGGTGGGACTTTCTCCAGAGTAATGTTTGGAGCTGTGGAAAAGCACCAGTCATGAGAGATTAGAGAAGACCAAGTAGCAAGAGCCTTGATTAAAATGGCATGACCACTAAATGTAAACACGGTCTTCAATCCCATCACTAAAAAAGCTGACAAAAAAAAAATGAACTCTGGGGATAACTGGCAAAATTTGAACATGGGACACACAGATAAGGCCATGATAAGGTCAATGTTGAATTGTAGCTACTAACAACCATGCCAGGCCTTGTAGCACTGGCCTTGCAATCCCAGCCCTCTGTAAGCAGAGGCAGGAATATGAAGAGTTCAAGACCAGCCTAGGCTGCAGGGTAACACCTGCCTGAACAATGTATTCTCACATTTTAGAAACTATTTCAAGCTCTAAACTATTCAAGGTATAAAATACATGATACATAGATGTATATGAATGTGAGATATACAGAGAGAATGAACAATACTTTAGCTATGGCAAAATGATAATCGTTAATTAACATGAGTGACAGCCAGTTCTACAACTAGAAATTATCTGTAAATGATACTGAGTTTAAATGGGCTTCATGTGCACATGTGACAAAATTCAAAGTGGAGAGAAGAGGTTGGGATGTAGTTCTGGGATAGAGCACTTGCCTTGCATGTTGTAAGGTCCTTTGGTTCAATGCCCAGCACTGCAGTAAAACAGACAGTGGGAGAAGGAAGCCTCAGACATCCAAGGCAACCATTGCTGCCCTGCTCTTGAGTGTCCTGAGCATCCTTCAGCTCTTCCCTATGGCCTGAAGTCTTCCTCAGTCTACCAACCAGGAGACAGACTGCCGTGCACAGCCACAGGGAAGGGCAGAGGGGAGTGTCGAGATTGATTAGAACCCAAATGACATGACAGACACCTCCCACCCCAGAGCCAGCTTCCTTGAGCTTACCTGGCCTGAAGTGAGGGTGCAGAAATAAACCATGCCTCTTTCAGGCACAGGCAAACGGCATTATATGTGTCCAGGAACTGGGCTCAGCTTCCTCCAGGAGGTGAAGAGGTAGCGGATATTGACGAAACTCCTCACCAGAACTGGTTTCTACGTACTGGCCTCAGTCTCCACCCAGGGTCCCACAAACAAAGTGGCAAGAAAAAGGAGTATGGTTGAGTGCAAATGGCCACCTCCTTTCAAAGCTTTCCAGAGGCTGAGCGACCTTTTCCCAGATGCCACCTCTAGGCAGCAAGACAACACAGCTCATCTGCCCTGTGAGCATGTCCCATAGCCAAGAACACCAGAGGGAACAGACAGCTACCAAGCTAAAAGACAGCAGAGACACTGAAGCCCAAAGAGGTTGCTGGGCTAGGCAGAGCAAAGCTGCTGTGCAATCTGAAGCTGCTCTCTGGCTTCTGTTACCATGTGCATGAAATGGAAAGTAGCACCCAAATCGGCTGGGTCCCCTGCTCAGTATAGTTGAGTGTACAGGCCTCCATGAAAACTGAGCACTTGAATGAATGGGATGCTGAGAGATGAGGAGGGGGTCAAGAGTGGGTTGCTGGGTAGGTGTCTATGTACAAAAATATATAGGAGATGTATCAGTATGAATGGGGGATATGTAGGCAGATGGAAGGGGATATTTAGATATATGGATGGAGGGATGTGTGGGTGGGTGGGTAGATGTGTACGTGGAAGATGAGTAGAGGGTGAGAAGGAAGTTGATGGGTGGTTGGATAGATAGTTGAAAGGGGGATGGATGAGGGATGGATATAAGATGGGCGTATAGATAAATGGTTCTATAAATGGCACTTATACTGGGATTATGTTATTACATTGTAAGTAATTATCCTGCCTACTGCCTAATTGGCCAAAGGCAGACAGGAAGTGTAGGTGGGGCTACCAGGCTAAGAAAACTTTAGGAACATCTCAGAGCAGAGCAGAGACACTGCAGAGATGCCAGGAGATGCAGAGGAAAGAAGTTGAAATGCTGCTGAGAAAAGGTACCAAGCTGCATGGCTGAACAAGATAAGAACATGGGTTAGTTTAAGGTAAAGAGTTAGCAAGTTATATGCCTGGGTCCTAGACCGATCAGCATAAAATTAATGTAAGCGTCTGTGGGTATGCAGGTCTATGGGTCTGTGAATCTGCGGGCCTGAACCTCAGGACAAGGCCCAAAAGTCTGGACCAGAAACACCATGCAACAGCATTCATCTTCTGAGTGAAGTTAGGCTGTGCTGTACAATGTCATCTACTGGACTAAATGGAACATAATCATAGCTGAGAAAATTGAGATGATGTCCTCACTAATTCAAGATAACGTAAGAGGTGGTTCAGAGTACAGCCTCAGGATTCAGGCTTCCTGGATGCAAATTCTTGTGCTAGGACTATACGTTACTTTCTGTTGCTGTGATAAAACACCATGACCAAAGGAAATTTTCTGAAGAAACAATTTATTTTGGTTTACTGTCCCAGAGGGACAAGATCCAGCATGGCTGTGAGGTATGGCAGCAGAAGCATGAAGCCAGCCTTCGGTCAGGAAGCAGAGAGATCATCTTTCATCTGCACACAGGAAGCAGAGAGAAAGGAGAGAGAACAGGAAGTGGAGTAAGGCTGTGAAACCTCAAACCCCGCCCCCTGGTGATGCACATCCTCTGATAAGTCTCTATCCCCTAAAGGCTCTGGTAACTCACTAGACAGCAGTACCAACTTGGGACCAAGTGTTCACATACCTGAGCCTATGGAGGACTTTTTTTTTTCAAACTACCACAATTATTTTATAGCTGTGATCTTGTAAAAGTTACTAAATAAACCTCCCTGTGTTTGAAGCCCCTCATGAGGCTAATGTGTCAACTCAATAGGATTACAAGCATTTAACACAATGCTTAGTATTCAGAAAGAAGTAAAATTCCTAGAAGTAATTTCATTCCATGGTCACTTACCACACAGGTTTTTGTTGCTGTTGCTAATATAACAGTGGTTATGTCCCTTTCTTAAGAAGCCATGTCTCAGTATAAAAGCCAGTGCTCTTACAATAGCCCTTAAGACTGCGTTTCCTTATTGTCTCTTCTTCTGCCTCCCCTCCCTTCCCCTCCCCTCCCGTCTCCTCCTCTCCTCTCCCCTCCCCTTCCCCCTCCCCTCCTCTCTTTTTCTTCTTTCCTCTGCTTCTCTCTCTGCTTAAATATTCCATACATAGTCCTGCTCCAGCCCCTTGGGACCTACACCCTGTCAGGTTTCCCCAGATAACTTCATTTTCACAACTCACCTCCCTGTCTACACATCTTTTCTTGATTGTCTCCTTCAAAAATCACACCATCTTGAATGTGGGAGTTAGCTTTGATTGTCAAATTGACACAATCTGTAATCACTTGGGAAAAGAGTCCTAATGAGATCTACAATGAGTTTATACATAGTCATGTCTGTGGGGATTGTGTTGATTAAGTTCATTGATGTGGGAAGACCCAACCCACTGTGGGCAGCACCATTGCCTAGGCTGGGGGTCCTGAACTGTGTACAAGTTGTATAAGAACTGTATAAGAAATTAAGGAAGTGGAGGCTGAAAGATCAGTAGTTCAAATTAATTATTGGCTGCATAACAGATTAAAGCCAAACCTGGGCTACATTGAGACTCTGTCTCAAAACAAAGAATATGAGCTATAGAAAAGTGTATTTTAAAGCCTAGAGTAGCCATAGTGTTTCAGCAGTTGTGCACACCTTCAATCTCAGCACTTAGGAGGCAAGGGCAGACAAATCTTTGAGTTTGAGGCCAGTCTGGTCTACAGAGCAAATTTCAGGACAGCCAGCTAGGGCTGTTATGCAGAGAAAAATCAGAAACCTATAATAGATTGATCTGACAGTTTATAACATAACTAAATTCACCATTAAGAATTGTGTTTTGCCAGGTGATGATAGCATGCACGCTTTTAATTTCGGGATTCAGGAAGCAGAGACAGGCGTGTCTCTGAGATCAAGACCATCCTGGTCTTAAGAATAAGTTCCAGGGGGGCTGGAGAGATGGCTCAGCGGTTAAGAGCACCGCCTGCTCTTCCAGAGGACCCGGGTTCGATTCCCAGCACCCACATGGCAGCTAACAACTGTCTGTAGTTCCAGTTCCAGGCAAACACCAAGGCAAATAAATAAATAAATAAAGTTAAAAAAAAAGAAATTAAGGGAAACACAAACAAGCAAGCAAATGAACACATAGGAATTCATTTCTCTCCGCTCTTGACTATGGGCATGATGTGATTAGCCGCTTCAAGGTCTTAACACATAATAAACCCTTTCTCCCCTAAGTTGCTCTTTTTCAGGATTATGTGAGCACAACAGAAATTACTTGAGAACACAGCACCATCCTCACTCTCTAATCTCCCTTCCTACCATCTTCTCACTCCACAGCAACTCGCCTTTACATGACTCACCAAGTGCTCAACACACTCATCTTGCTTGATGCCTGCCTGCCTGCCACAGCAAAGCCTCAGTCTAGGACAGCAGTGAGCTTAAAGCTTCCGTTGCCCGGGCTATGGCAGCATCTCTGCAAAGCAGACTCACTGCAGGAAGTTGCTGGATGAATGAATAGTGCGCCATGTGACTGCTGGACCTTGCTGCCTGACTCCAAGATTCCGGTGGTGACAGCAGGAAGGAAACAGACGTCTGTCCAACCAGAGGTAAAACCTGTCCTCGGGCCTGGCCTCTAAAATGATGTCATGGAAACATAAGCCCTATAGAATGAGGATATTCTTAGGTATAACTGAGTGAAGAGGACATTCAAGGTTGTAGCTGACGTCATCCAAGGCCATTCTAAAAGAGAAAAGGTCTAGGATCTGTACAGGGGTCCTGGGGGAAGGCAGCCCAGGGTGTAACTATCCAGCCCATGCAGCATATCTCAGTCAAGTGTAACTGGCCACAGCAAGACAGATATCCCACTCCTTGGAGACACAGGAGCAAGTGTCCCCGCCTCAGGCCTCAAAAAACTACTTTGCTATCCTATGCTGCAACTAGAGTTTAGTTCCAAGGCTAGAAGCCCATGACTATAGTTGAATTATCTTCCTAGATGGGACCACAACTCTGCAGGTATGATGATATTGCTTCTCCCCAAGACATGTTTCCTAGGAGGAGGCATCTATAGAAGTACCCTGCACAGCAGGTGCAGCAGAAAGGCAGAGCCTGGAAGAGCCCCAGGGAAGGAAGCCCCAGGCCCTAGAGTCTGATGGGGCACCTGAACTCAGGACTGAGCTCTTTTCCTGTGCAGGGCCTATGGGGCAACCCCTTCAACATCTCTGAGCCTCTTTTTCTTCATTAGACAAACAACTGGCCCAGGCCAGGGTCCATCAGGGGTGGGTTTGAATTTAGATTCAGAAAAGCTTGGGATGGCTGATAACTTGATAACTAAGGTACTCCTCTGGGATAATCAGAGTTCACGGGGGCCAGCGGAACCATTAAGAGATGGGGCCTGTTGGGGAGTACTCCAGGTGGAGTGTTCTGGGGCCCAGGTCTCTCTCCCTCTTTCCTCCCTCCCTCTGTCCCCTTCTTTCCCCAGCATAGAGTGAGAGGGTTTGCTCTCCCAGTCATTCCTGTGGAGAAGGAGGAAACATGGAAAGACCAAGAAAGGCCAGTGAGATTCAAACTGGTTTACAGATGGGAATTTCTATTCCAGATCTTTCCATGATTGTATTTCCTGGCCTATGGTACTTTAAGATGCCTATATGCTTAAAATACAGTCTCCTTTTGTCCTTTGGTTGTAGACAGATTTCTAATGTATTAGTCTATGGCTCTAGGCCTCACAGGTTTTTGCAAGGGTGCCTCCCAACCCCTTTCCCCAAGAAATGGAATTCACTTCTTCTCTTCTGGTTTTGGGAATGGCTCAACCAATGAAATAAGGCACTGTGGGATTTCTGGACCATGCAAGTCCAGGCATTAAGAACACCTAATACATTTCCACTACAGGTCTTGGGGGAGCTAGCTGCTGTGTGAAAAGGGTCTCTTTCCTGAGACTTCCATGCTCTGAGGAAACCCGAACTGAGTCATATGTGGAATCCACTGGAGAGGTTCCCATGCAGGCCCTAGATAGTCCACCCAGCCCAGCCCATACTCCAAACATGTAAAATATATCTCAGCCCTGGAAGACAACTTACGCAGTTGTTCATTTGCAGCTGGACTGTCCCCACTGAACTGTCCCTAAACCACAAACATACCAAGGAATAAGGAACTGTTCCTATGTCCATCACTGTAGGGCGCGGTTTGCCTTTGCACAACTCGCCAGAACATTCTATTGCTGCTTATGCTAATTAGGCATTGAGAAAGGACCTATCCGATGCGATCCTCAAATATGTTAATGAGCCATTATTTTGGGCCAATCACCAGCCATATGCTAATGAGTACTGCTTTGAACCAATCTCCAGCCATATGTTAATGAAGCATTGTGATGGGCACCAATCACACGCCAGGCTTCCCTATATAAGCAGGCTGAATCTCAGGCTCGGGGTCTTCTTTCCACCATTTCACAACTGAGCTGTACTCCAATAAAGTGTGATCCGAGAAGAATCGTGCGTGCGGTGACTCGTCGTTCTGCAGGCCAGAAGCGGCTCGCCACACATCACTCTGTCTTGGATAACTTGTGAGGCAGCAGAAGATAACTGGAACAAAGTGAAGGCAAAATCAGTGGCAATTCTCTCTATGCACACCCTCTGGTCTATGATAGTAAAGGGAACGCATAAAGCGAGAGACTCAATACAATTTCTTTTACTGGGTGTTTGACTCTGTTATTCCATGCATTATGAATACCCCCCTTACTGCACCCCACTGTACCCACAAACTAGCTCAGAACTTCATGGAGCAATCTGCACAGAGACATGGTACTTTTTCTCTTCTCATCAATACCTTTACCAAGCACCTAACTTGCCCAATGAACATTTATCCACAAGTAGCTAGGAGTCATAAAAATACACTGCATTCCCCTGATTAATCAGGACAAGGCAAAACAGAGCAAAGATCAGATTCACCATCTGCTTCTCAGATTAGAAGGTGAAGATGAATAGCAACTGTCAGAGACAAGGGTAAAATATACTAGGGGCTCAGAAGCCAGAGAGCAAGCAATTAAAAAGAAAGATTAGCAGTCTCTATGAAAATGTAAAATGTGTGTATCTTTCAAAAATATTCTCTGCAGCATCCTTGTAACAGTGAAGAACAGGAAGTCTTCCATAGCTCCCCTAAGAAGAACAGTCAAGCCAGACATGGTGGCACATGCCTTAATTCCCTTTCTATAAAGGCTGAGCTAGGAGAGCTCAAGTTTGAGATCAGCATGAACTACATAGACTGCTCAGGGGCAGCCTGGGCTACGCAGCAAGAGCCTGTCTTAATAAACACATTAACAAATAAATAGCACAGAACTACCTGAATAGGCTGTACATCCTTGCTCTGCTGTGCAACACAGCTGATAGAATAATCACAGCTGTGCACCTAGATGACATGGATAACAGAGCATCACCGCACTGACATAGAAGTGACTCTCTAAGATGTGCAGCTAAATGAAAAGAACACTTTCAGAGTATTATATTTGCTCAAACAGCTCCACCAAAGTGAAAATACAAAGCTTAAGATGAAAATGCAAATTTTAGGGTGGTAAAAAAAATAGGAGACTGATAAAAATAAATCTCATTGGGTTGAGGGCATGTTCTCTGGTAGGTCATGGGTATTTGGAGAACAAAAAAAAATTGTTTGTTTTATTTTGACTTCTTAAAAAGAACAATAAATGTGTGTAAAGAATAACTTTACAAAAAGCATTATGAGCTCCTAAGTGGGTGGGTGTTGTGGAATATTATTTTAAGATGTGTTACATTATTTTTGTGCTGTGGAACATTTGTTTAAGGATGCAAAGATGTGTTGCATTCTTGTCACATTTGTTTAACTCTGGGAAGCTGTGTTACTTTGCCTGCCTAAGGCACCTGATTGAGCTAATAAAGAGCTGAACGTCCAATAGCAAAGCAGGAGAAAGGATAGGCGGGGCTGGCAGGCAGAGAGATAAATAAGAGGAGAAATCTGGGAAAAGAAGATTGACTTAGGACCAGCCACCCAGCTCCCCAGCTAGTCATGGAGTAAGAAGGAAAGAAAGGAAGACAGACTAGAGAAAGATAAGAGTCTATAAGGTAAGACAGGATAATTTAAATTTAAAAAAGCTGGCTAGAAACAAGTCAGGCTAAGGCTGGGTACTTATAATTAAGAATAGCCTCCCTGTATTTATCTAGGAGCTGGGTGGCAGACCTCCAAAAGAATAAAAAGCAAACAAAAAACGACTACAGATAGGGACAGATAAATAGAGTTCAGACTGGGGGAACTCGGGAATAATACAAGAGTGGGCCAATCTGTACGAGCTCCAGTCTTTGGAAGGGCAGTGTGGAGGGGCGGTGTGGGGGAGCAGGGGGGCAGTGCGGGGGTGGGGGGCAGTGAGGAAGATCGGTCCTCCCTCTCAAGGTCCATAAACCTGTTTGCCTGAAGAGGAGAAGCCAGCCAAGTATGAGCAGCTGTCCAGCTGCTAGGGAGCTGCACTAGAAGCTTCTGGCCCAAATAAGACCCAGGACTTCAGAGAGCTTTCTGGCCTGGATAGCTCCTTCAGGCTTTATTTGATCGAGTTGCTGAAAATGTCTTTGCTGTGCCAGAGAGGCTAGGGATCCAGGACACAAGACATCAGGGACTTGGTGATCATCCTTTGCTGAAGCCTGTGATGGATGGACACACACACACACACACACACACACACACACACACACACGCACACGCACACGCACACGAACACGCTCACTGTGTGCCTCTGCCTCAGCCATCAGCCCTTCTTTGGAAGCCCAAGTCACTAGGGCTAGAAGGCTCCAAAAAGCAGATGGAGTTTTAGCTTTGACCATTGCGTAGAAAGGAGCAGGAACATGACTTACTCTGTAGTCTGACTAGGAGGCAGAGACAGAGGTGACGTGCAAAGATGCTGATAGGCCCTCTCCCACGGTCCCCTTCATCCACACCGTCTCTTCATCTTCGTGCTCCCAGTGCAAATAATAATGAGGAAAAAATGAAGGGATGGGCGGTGAGTGGGGAAAAGGCAAAAGCCCTTTAGAGGTGGTTTTTGTTTTTGTTTGGTTTTGTGGATTTCACCATAGCATAGAGAAAGCAGAAAGGGGAAGCTGTCCTCTTGGGGATTCTGGGGATGAAAGGGAAGAGTGTCTCTGGTGGAAGCTCAGTTGCTGGAGATGGGAAGGGGGAATGCAGAGGGCAATTTGGTTAGTTGAAGGGCTGTCTATGCTGCTGGATGGTCGCTGGATTGGTGATCAGGCCGCGCTAGGAATGCTGGGAGAGAAAACAAGAGGTAAGGACAACAGTTTCCAAACTCATCAGATGCCATTAGGGATATTTAATGTGTCACTGCATCCTAGAGTTTCTGACTAGAGAATTTGAAGCAGACTAGAGTATGAAGGTGCTCTAGTCCCCAGGATCCTAGCACCTGAGCGTTTGGAAGCCACTCAGTGTCCTGGACGGCTTATATACAAACTTAACAAAAGGGACCTAGCAGTCAAGCATCTCAAATCTCATCCAGGGTGAAGGACCAGTTTTGGGTTTTGCTTAGAACTTTCTTTCATTCTCTGCTTGTTTGTTTTTACAGGGTTGGGGATTAATCTCAGAGCCTCACACATGGTAGGCAAATGCATTACTGCCGAGCTGACCCGCTGTTAGTCTCTATTGTTAATCAGCTGTCAATGTCTCAGAGAGATACATAAATATACAGAAAGATACTTGATCCAGACACTGATCTGATTACTGAGCCTGAGTTCCCATTTCTAGGGAAAAATGAAATAATTTGTAGATGTACACAATATAAGTCCTACTCATTCCATCCCTCAGGCTCACTTTCAACTCTGTACATTTGCATAGTAGGTACCATGCTGTGCATGCCAGCAGTGTCTGGGAACTTCTGAGTGACCCCAGGATAGACCCTCTGCTTTACCCTCAGGCCTATCACAAGGCAGACAAGGATAACCAGTGTATACCCTCTGTCCCCTCAGTGGATCATCTCTCCCTTTCCTATCCACAGCCCTCAGATCTGGATGGACGTTAGACCCTGCCCTTGATCTATGTCATCTGGCTCAACAGGGACCAGAGTTGGATGCTTTTCTGAAATATTTTTAAGGTGCTCCTAGAGGAGACTGTTATTAGAAGCATGGTTTCTTTGCAGTCAGCTCCCTGGCTGGAAAGTCAACAATGCTGGGTCTCCTTTTGGACCTACATCTAACTAGCCAAGAGGCAAATATTTCTCTGGGAGGGCTTTCCCATTCCTACAGTGTTGTCATTGCTATTCTGGAGATCTGGAAATACATAAGATTTTGGACTCAGACACAAGTGGGTGAGTAAGGAGCTTAGTGAGAAATTCAGGCCCCAGGTTAAGCAGACACAGCTTTGGAGGCCCTGTTAAGATATGAGTGGCTACTAACCCTCTCTTACAATGCACCCTGGCACCTCTGGGCCAGCTTGCTAACTTGAGTTGGAACTGCCCTTTCCCAGGGGCAGTTATGGAGTCCATGACCTTGAGACCCAGATCTGGGTCACAGACTTGTAGTCAAACAGGTCTAAGTTCAGCTTCAGTAGGTACTCACAAGCTAGCAAGATGGTTCAGCAGCAGAGATGTACTCACTGTCAAGTTTGACATTCCGAGTTCTATCCCCGTTGGGAGGGAGTTCTATTGTGTTGGGAGGAGAAAACTGACACCCAGAAGTTGCCCTCTAATTTCCACAGGCACACACTAGTACTTTGCCAAGTATCGATAGGCTTTCATTACTGTGTAAACATCAAAGAAAGACCAATGTCATTTATAGCTCGGACCATTGGGAGCACCTTACAGGCATGACCTCCTCTATCACACCCATTTCCCCTCACTTCCCCACTGATAGTCTCTCATAACAGCAGCAGAAAAAAACTATACTTGAGTCAGACACTGATATGATTGCTGAGCCTGAGTTACCACAAAAAATCCTCAGGGCCAGTCAACATAGTAGATACAGCTTCTCCCCAGTTCCACAGCTTCATGATGATCCAAAAGCTACAAATATCTAATAGCGTGCTTTGACTTTCAAGGAAGACTCTTTCCTGGCCTAGCTATTTAACAGCATGATGCTGCCTTGGGATGCTAGGCAGGAGCAGGAACCACACATCCCCACAATCACAGGAAAACTGACCACACTGTAGCCCATGTTGCTAAGCTAGATCTACCAGGCTAGACATATTCATGCAATTTTTTCTTGCAGCAGTTTTATCAGGACATGATCACATGGTGAACTGAAAAGCAGCTGTTTTGTGGTAGACAATATTACCAGCCCCACTTTACCTGGAGGAATTGTGAACCAGAGAGCTGAAGTCATCCACTTGAGGTAAAAAGCAGACAGAATGCTCAGAAGCAATTTGGTTCCAATCAGCTTCTGTGGACACCTACTATGTACATGTGGCAAAAATCACCACACAGAATCACTATTTTGGAATATGTATGATGGTATTTATACTATGTTCAAACACCAATTTCTCCCCTTTCTCCAGAATCCAGGAAGGAGGAGGGGAAGCAACACAGGAGTATTTGAATCTCTTTTGTCAATATTCTTTATACCTGCCAAAGAGAACATTCTGCGATTGTACAAGAAGATGCTACTCTTGGCACAATACTGCCTATTATCACTAAATCAATGGCTCCAGGCTTGGGGCAAGAGCATTGTGTCTTTTTTTTCAGGAAAGAAAAAGCTAGATCCTTTGAGGTTTATAAGCATGCTGATTGGGTTTTTATTCTGTTGTGAGATGTACTTCCCTTCTGCCCCATTACAGTCCCACACACTACCCAGCTGATGTGGACTTGGGGGAGAGAAAGACAGAGCTGTTGTGTAAGGTATGATTCTCCTTCACAAATAGTGAGAGCAGCATGGGGGTCAGGTCAGCAAGAGTGCTGGCCAGGGAAAGGCCAGCAATCTTACTTCAATAACAAGCCCTGGGAAGCGAGGTTGCTGTTTCTAAAGGCACCAAAGCATGATATTTTTAGAGTACAGATTCCTGACCCAGAACTTCTGGGGAATCAACTCTTAGTGCCACCACACAGGGGCCCTGTGACCTTGGGTTCAATGCTAATCTCTTGGTGTTTCATTCCCTGGCTTATATGAAAAATACAGAAGTTCCCAAGGTGCATCATCCTTCAACACCAAGGAAGATTGAATCCAGGACCTCCAAGGACACTGAATTTCATGGAAGCTCAGTGCCTCATAGAAAATGCCCCAGTATTTACATAATACTTACCTGTGCACATCCTGCTGTATACTTTGAATCATCTTTGGGTTATTTATAAGGTACAGTCTGCATGTTCTGTAAATAGCTGATATAGTTCTGTGGGGGATAATGTCAAGCCTGATGTGGTTTTTGTCAGTTTTTTATGGTGCTAGGGACTGAGTTTCGGGCTCCCTTTGTGACTATTACTGATCTGAGTCTGGTTGAGCCTGTGGATGTAGGACCCACAGATACAAGTGACTTCATGGCTACAGGGTCTGACATCATGCCCGGCAAGGTCCAAGGCTTTGTTTACACTAGCCTTGCACTGCATCTCCAACTTTAGCTAACTTAGAAAGTCTAATGTTCAGAAATGCAGAAGTCAAGAAGCAGTGTGGGATTTCACTTCCCTACCAAACATACCATGTTCTAAAAATAGTGTTGTCATGGCCTTTGGGGACACAAAGCAGCAAGATGACGCTCCCTTCTCTCATCCAATCACATCCTTCCTTCAGATCCCTTGGGATCCATGGCTAACTGTTCCAGCCTCGGAACCTTCATTGCCTAGCCCAGCTGTCCTCTGGTGACAGGAGAGACAGCCTTTCCGGGAATAGGGCTTGGCCCATCATATCCTCGAACATGACCCCATCTTCCTCTGAGTAGAGCTCACATGCTGGGGTGCACATGGCTCACAGTATATCTCCAGAGCTGCTCCGGGGCTTTCACAGAGCCTCTTCTGACACCCACCAGTGTTCTGGAGAAGCACAGACTTGACTTCTGCTCCCATCTACCCTCCGGCATCCCCTCTCCCATCAGGCACCGGGGCTTACGAGAACCAAGGTATTTTCTACTCCAAGTTCAGAATTAACACACTGGCCTCACTTTCCCTGGAAACCTCACTGTCCAAGTTTCTAACTGAGGTGAGAAATCACTAGACTTAGGGCTCAGTAGGCCTCTCCCTGAGAGTCCCCATTAAATGTCCAGCCAAGCCCTTCCCACCTGGGGGCTGAGGAGAAACCATAGACCAAGCCATAGCCAATCTCTCTCTCCCTCTCTAAAGGATTTAAAGATACACTTTAAACAAAATGTTCTATATGAAGTTGTATAATATGTATCATTAAATTTGGGGACACTCAAAAGCACAATAAAAAAGTCATTGATGGTATCAGCTGCTTCTCTCATCATTATGACCAAGTAGCTGACAAGAATAACAAGGGATGTTTAGGGTCACGTGTTTCAGGGATACAGCACCATGGGTGGGCATGGCTTGGTCAGTGGTGGTGGGGTGGGCATGGCCTGGTCAGCGGTGGTGGGGTAGGCATGGTCTGGTCAGCGGTGGTGGGGTGGGCATGGCCTGGTCAGTGGTGGTGGGGTGGGCAAGGCCTGGTCAGCGGTGGTGGGGTGGGCATGGCCTGGACAGTGGTAGTGGGGGCTTTCGGGGGAAGTTGGTTCACATCTTGGCAGATCCGGAAGCAGAATGCTTGGGCACCAATCAGATGGTTTAGGCAGAAGCAGAGCGTTCAGTATAGAGGTGGGGCTATGCTATATTCCCCACAATCCAGCCCAGGGACTCACCTCTCCCTGTTACGTTCCCCACCCCAGAGGTTCCATAACCTCTCAAAATCACCGGCCAGGGACCAAGTGTTGAGACACTGGAATCAGGGAGGGTACTTCAGAACATAACAGGAAGTTTCCACGGTCCAAAGTTAGTCAAACTAACAATGTGATTCTATTCTGTTTTGAGAAACACATGAGCTTCAGCTACGCTCCCAGAGAGAAAGTCATTCATTCCCACCTCCAATTGGTAACATTAAGGGTGGATTCTCTGCTTTGTAATTTAACACAGAGGTCTATGTGTAGACAAACACAGAACCCGGTCATGGGAAGCATTATGTTTCAACTGAGCAAGGCTGTGGTGTCCTGTTGTTTGTCCAAATACCCCATGAGATGCTGTAGCAAAGGTATTGCCTGGATGTGACTTAGCATCTCTATCAGTCTCTTTTAGTAAAGCCGATTAGCCTCCTTTATGTGGATGGACTTCATGTAGTCAGTTAAAGGGTTAAGAGCACAGACTGAGGTTTTCACAAAGAAGAAAGAATTGGTTCTCAAGACTTCCACATGGCTCTCCCTGACCTGTTCATCAGCTCTCCTGTACATCAGCCCACCTCTGCATCATCAGTGACAGTGTTATCAGCCCTACCCACACATTAGACTTCCTGGCCCATCTGGCCTGGACTGCAAATTGCAGACTCATGATTGCAACCACAATTCTTACTTGAATTCTGCCCTGACTAATGGAGTTCAGATGTGCACGAGCTAATCTTTTGAAACATCTGTCTGTCTATTAACTTACCTACCTATCTCTATTTGTCTATCATCTATCTATCTATCTACCTATCTATCATATATCTATCTAACTTGTTTTATTTCTCTGCAGGACTCTGAGTCTGTGAAAAGCAAAATGTCAAGGCTGCTCTGAGACCCTTTGATGGAGTTACAGCAGGCCAGAGACCAAAAGAGAAGAAGAAATGGCCATAGTGCCTCAGTGGCTCTGATCATTTGAGGGTGCTCCTTTCTATTGCAATAGGTGTCTTACCAAACACATCTTGTAGCACTCCCCTTACAGGAAAGCACAATGTAGAGCCCTCTGTGGCCTACAGAGTGGACAATGTGCTGGCCCCAGAGAGTCTGAGTCCCCCAGCCAGAGCAAGAGGATCCTGTGCCTGGCAGAGGCAAGGTCATGGACAGCAGAGCCAAGAACAGCCTGTGAGGAGAAATGGGGCTTTGAGCCAACAGGAAGGAGACAGTCTAGTGGCTAAGTTTTCTCATAGCAAGGGTGGTTGCACCCTGTTTGCAGCTGAGGGATTGGATAGGGAGGCTCATGTGTAGGCTTATGTAAGCCACAGAGAAGAGATATGCATGGCATCCAGAAGCTGGAACTCTGCTCAGAGGTGACCATGAGAACATGAACTTCCTGGACTGTGTAATGGTTTGACTCTCCCCTCCGGGGCAGGATAGCATGCTCGAAGAAACTTGAGTCCAATCCCAGAGGACAGCTGCCTCCACACAGTAAGAGATGCAAATGGGAGAAACCATGAGAAAGAAATGTTCCTTTGCATGAGCCACCTCATGGAAGGAAGGCTGAGTGGAGTGTAGGCACAGTGCTCTGCTCAGGCTGATCCTTGAGCTCTGGTCCCTTCCTCGTCCCTGGTTTACTTCTAGTCTTGAGTATTATTGATGCCTTTGCATCCTCGGAAGGTAAGCAAGGTGAGTCAAGGGGTATTAGCTCCACCTCCATAACCTCCCTGTCTCCTAGATGTACTTTTCAAGGCTGTGTCTTATTTCAGAAGTTTGAAGGGCTGGGGGAAGAGGAGAGCAGAATGCAAGGAAGGATATTTTACTCTTTACTGGCAGATGGCTCAGGTGAAGAAAATTAAGTACAGCTTCTATCAGCCAGTGATCACGCTGATGCTCCTGGTATCTAAGAGGCCATCAGTCCTCAGCCAGAGCATGGCCAACCAGAGGGATACTGGGAAGGGAGGCCTTGAGAACATCAAATTCTTCAGTCTCTTCCAGGACCTGGGACACTACAAGGCAGGCATGGGACAAAGGAGAAGCCTGAGGAGGTGAAACTATTTTCCAAGCACTCCCAGGGGTAAGCTGTTGGAAGGACTGGAATCCTTCATTCCCATCCATAATCTAGACCAAGAGATATAGGTAGGAGACAAACCCCCTCAAGGTTCTGGCCTTATCTCACACATGCACACACACACACACACACACACACACACACACACACACACCTATACGCACAAACGCACACACACACGCATGCATGCACACAGTCTTGCTGGTCACCAGTCCCCCACTGACGCGGCATTCTAGCTTGTATTGTGTCTACACCAGACTGTGCAGTTATGATGACTACAGACATTTCTTGGCTCTGGTAACTGGGAAGTTCAAGGTTGAATGACTCCTGTCTTCATATGCATGGGAGAAAGTGAGGGAGCTTGTAAGTGCAGATGTCCTCATAAAGCTTCCATCCCAACATGGAGGCTCATTCTTATGGCCTCATCTAACAATCTTTGAGGCTGCCCTTCAAATACCATCAACACACAGATGTGGGATTATCTTAGCTAAGATTTCCATTGCTGTGATAAAATACTATGACCTAAAGAACCTTGGGGAGGAAAGGGTTTATTTCATCTTACAGCTTGTAATTTTATCATCAAGAGAACCTGGAGGCAGAAACTGATCCAGAGGCTCTGAGGAATGTTACTTACTGGCTTATTCCTCATGGCTTCCTCGGTCTGCTTTCAGATAGCACCAGCTCCCTGTGCCAAGGTGAGGTACCATTACAGGAGCTGAGCCCCCATCCATCAATCACCAATCAAGAAAATGCCCTAAAGACTTGTCTACAGGCCAGTCCTTTAAAGGCATTTTTCTCAATTAAGATTCCTCTCTTCCCAGGTGACCCTAGCTTGTGTCAAGCTGACATGAAACTAGACAACATAATTCAGTTTCCAAAGCATGATCTTTGGATACACAGTCAGCCACTGCATGGTGACTGGCCTGGTTTCTTCTGACTCTCTCTTTTGTATCCCATAGTCCAAGGAAAGTGCAGCTTTCTAAACACAGTCAACTCCATTAAAGAAGGCGTGGCCCCAGTCTGATCCCACCTACCTATAATCTTTAACCAACACATTTCAGAAATGCCTCCAACCTACAGGGCCTGGCATTTTCCCAATGGAGACCACACCAAGACCCTGACAGCTACGTAAGACTCTCACTTCTACTGACCTGATGTCTCAGGTTCATGTCGTCTGGGGGTCCTACTCCAAGCCCCAGTAAGCCACCACACAGTAAAGACAGCCTGGCCCCCAAATCATAAAAGGCTCCTTTCACTGCAGGTAAGTGGACCAAATGGCTGTGGAGACCCCTTCTAGCTCATGTCCTCTGGGGAACTGCATCTTGTCTTAGGGCTTCTATTACTGTTAAGAGACACCATGACCACAGTAACTCATATAAAGAAAAACATTTAATTGAGGCTGGCTTACAGTTCAGAGGTTTAGTCCATTATCGTTATGGCAAGAAGTATGACAGCATTCAGGCAGACATGGTGCTAGAGAAGGAGCTGAGAGCCCTACATCTTGATCAGCAGGCAACAGAAATGAAAGAGACATTAGGCCTTGGTTGAGCATCTGAGACTTCAAAGCCCACCCTACATTGACACACTTCCTCCAACAAGGCCACACCTCCTAATAGTGCCACTCCCTATTAGCCAAGCATTCAAAGACATGAGTCTATGAGTCCATTCTTACTCATCCACTTCACCCATATTTTGGACTGAATGTGTGTGTCCCGCCCCCCATGCAAATCTACTTGTAGAAGTCCTAAATGCCAAGCAATGGAGTTTGAGGTGGATCCTTCAAAAGGTAAGGATACCATATAAATGGCATCCTCACAAGAGTTAAAGCGCCTTTAATTTTACAGCTTGTCTACATGTGAGGACACAAGTCTACAAACTAGAAGGTAAGTCCAGACCCAAGATCTGCTAGAACCTTCATCTTGGCCTTTTTATCTCTGAGAGATAAATATCCAGATGGCATTTGGATGCCACTAAGACAGCAGCATCACCACTACCCCCATCCACCCCTCCCCTGCCCATCCAGAGAGAGCCCTCTCAGGCAAACCATTGGTGGGTCTTGCCTGTCCTCTTCCTTCTCCTCCTCCTCTTCCTCCTCCTCCTCTTCCTCTTCCCCTTCTCCTTCTTCTTCTTCTCCTTCTTTTCCAAGACAAGGTTTCTCTGTGAAGTCCTGGCTGTCCTGGAACTAACTTTGTAGACTAGATCAGGCTGGCCTTGAACTCACTGAGATCTGCCTACTTCTGCCTCCTGAATGCTGAAATTAAAGGTGTGCTCTACCGCCACAAAGCTCTGGCTTGTCAGATTGACCCCAGTGACCCATTCTTTCATTACAACATCTCTTTAACTGCAACCTCTCACCTTTAAGGAGCCAGTTCCTTACAGCCTCTGCCCCCACCTTCCCGATCCACTGTCTGGTGATTGATTCCCCTCCTCTTGTGATCTTCGTTCCTAACTTGTCTCCCCACCAAGTAGAAATGGTCAGTGTCTTCCTACCCTCCCTGCAGCCTGGAATTAAGAGTTACTCAGTAAATAAACTAACATTAAATTCCAATGGTGACTGTCTTCCACTGTCCAAGCTCTGAAGGGGTCCAGAAAAGATGGGCGCAGAGGCCTACTGTGTGATAAGTCCCTGCAGTCCCTCACATGCCTCTTGTCTTTCAATTCTCATGCATTCAGTCACTTAGCAAACATTTGCTGAGGACACGCTCTGTTCTAGGCACCCTTGGCCATATTTTGCATGAGGTCTTGAGCACTGTAGTTTCTAGTGTTTATTGGCTGTGAAAAGAAAAAAGTCACAGTCCTGTATCATATAGTGATGTTTCAATCAAGAAGGGGACACATTCTATTGTATCCCTGAGTAGCACTGCAGCCAATTTAGTATATTGGGAGGGGGGGGTTGCACAATAACAAAGCTACCCAGCCCTGCATTTCTGAGTATG
This sequence comes from Sigmodon hispidus, assembly GCA_004025045.1. Classification (NCBI taxonomy): domain Eukaryota; kingdom Metazoa; phylum Chordata; class Mammalia; order Rodentia; family Cricetidae; genus Sigmodon; species Sigmodon hispidus. The sequence continues at coordinate 51,425 of PVIH01009151.1, read as the reverse complement.
CTCCCATTGTGAAGTAGTGCATAGCCATAAATAACCACATTTCTGCATGTTTCCTAGCAGCAGCATCCACACAGGTTCTACCTTGCTCCTCCTAGTACCCTCCATGAGACGTGTTCCTTTCTTACTTTATAGGTGAAGGTGGAGGAAACAATTTGTGCATCAAAGGGCCACAGCAACAATAGAACAGGGGCAGAGGCGGGTCCCACAGAGAGGATCCTGAAGGCCCTGAACAGACCATCTCCTCCCAGGGGCCAGCAACATCCTGTCCCACACTGTCCTTGGGATCCTTTCCACAGGCTTCTGCCAAGCTCACCTTTTGGGCCCCACTCCGAGGAGGTGCTTACACATGGGACAAGGGAACAACTGTGAAACCACAAACATAACAACTGGAGCCAGGCTGGAGCGCCATTCCAGGACCGGGTACACACCAGTCCAGAAAACAAACCCTGCAGCTGTCCCCAGACATGAAGTCCAAGACCTCTTCGTGAGCTGCTAAAACCTCTGCCAAGACTAAATCTATTGCTGCTAATCAAAGATAGTGACCGGTTTATCTTTAAAGACAAATGTTGGCAGAATTGCACCATGACTCGCGTTTAGACCCAGTGTTTCTGAACCAATTTCTGAGGATAAGGAGGGTAATATGCCATGGACACTTTGGGGAGAAATAAAAATGAGCAGAATCAGTACCCATTCTCTCATCAATGCTATAGAATTATATCTGAAATTTTAAAAACAGCCTGAATCTGAGGTTAAATCTGTGCGGCTCCAATTAGCAGAATAACTTCACGCAGCTGTGCATGCCACCTGGCAGCAGGTGGGGGCAAGATGAGGGGGACGTGGGTGTGACTCAGCTTCCTCCCCAGCTGTGATGCCTGGTCCTAGAGAAGATCTGGGCTAGTGTGGTGTCTTAAGGGCAGCCGGGGCTTCTGGCTATCATGGATCCTGCCTTCTCTGAGGGTCATTGTTGAGTGGAGAGGAGCATCTGATATCTTACCAGAGCTGCCACCCAGCCCGCTCTACCTTCTTCATTTCCAGCCCTATCTCTAACCCAAGACCACCCTGCTGCCTAAGTAGGTGACACCCCTGCTCCAAGACATGTGCAACCCAAAGTCCCAAAGCCCCCAATTTTCAAAGTCTCTTTTTCTTTCATAGCCACATACAATGCCCTATCTATCCTCTTACAGAAAGTCCACGTTCCTAAAAGTGCTGGTTCCAAGGCCTGGGAACAGTGTATTATAACATCTTCATGGAAGCTGGATTCTCCAAGCATTCCTCTGCATTTCTCAGAACTCCTTGGGGGATGAGCACCCAAAACATACAAAACTACCCTAACAACAGGGAAATCTCATTGGAAAGCTTCATCACTGGGGGTAAGGCAGGACTGGCTTCCGGTTGGAATGAAACCAGAGGGTCCAAAGCCACATGGTCCTCTTACCATTTTCTCTGCTGCCCTATGTGTGGAGACTCACACTGTAGACTTAGCAACTCAGTCCCTGATTCTATGTGTATGTCAGGGTGGGAGATGGTAGCCTCTCTCTTTGGAGTCCCAGAACCTAATCAGGTGAATTCCAACTAGCTATCCATTCCTCTACTAACCAATTGTGGATGGTAGAGTAAGGCCATCTCATTGATCCCAGCCCAGTTAGTACACTGAGAAGACCACAGCAATCTGTCTGCCGGACAGATGACATGGCTGACGAAAAGTATATATTCTCCAAGAAAAGCACAGGTTCTTGGGAGGTGGGATGCTCATGGCCACAGCCCACCAAAAACCAACTGCATATCAGATCCAAGGTGTGTCTGTGATGTTAAAATATCACAGGGAGAAAGTAAAGAAGCAGGTATCTAAGGTAGACACAAAGGCAAACCAGACGGCACTTGGTAGGTAGAAGGACTGAAATATTGAGGCCAGCATGGGTTGCTTTCATAGAAAGGCCCAGTCTCAAGAGAAAGGAGCGGGTGATGGGAGAGGGAAGAGGAGGAGGAAGGAGATTGAGAGAAAAAGGAGACCTAAAAGGGTCCTGTCTGGTCCACTCTCTGTTGCTGTAACAGAAACCCTGAGTCGGGGTAATTGATAAAGGATGAATTTGTATCATTACAAAAAAATTTGTATCGCTTACAGTTCCACCATCTAGGAAGCCCTGGAACCTAGCAGTGACATCTGGAGAGGCCTTCCCACTGCGCCATTAGATGCACGACAGAAGGCATCCCATGATGCACTACAGCAAGAGGGCCAGACAGCTCACAGTAGTAACAAAGTCATTTCTGACGAGAAAACCCATCCCATGAATCCACACATGGGTTAGCCAATGCCTTTCTGGCCAAATCACTTCTCTGCTTCCCAGAATGTCATCTTCAGTACCAAGTTCCACACAGTTCCACAACAGCACTTTAATTCTGGCACTCGAGAGCAGAGGCATGCGGGTCCCCCATGATGAGCACAGTGGAGTACCTCTTCCTTGCTCCCCAAGTCCTTCCAAATGTGAGCTATTGAGTATCAGGTAGTCCCTGTAAAAATGAGAGTTAGTGAAGAAAATTGCCCCCAAGGACTGACTCTGGGCATCTCTCCATAACCCCTCCTTGCTCCTTAGATGTGACTTCAGTTCTGTCCCCTATTCTAACACTTTCTGTGTAGAGCACAGATGCCAACCAACCCTCTGCCCCTCCTCCTCAGTCTAGTCCTTTCTGTTGCTTTGCTTTGAGAAAAGGCGCCTAAGACTAGTCAGGAAACCTCGGAGGCACATGGTTATTTGCTTGTTACTGCTGTAACTTGCTTCTTTTTACCATAGTCTACATACAAGGTCAAATTCAGATCTTTCTGCTCTCCAGCCACACAGGTTCCCTAGGACCATTCCTCTAGACAAAGCATAAGCATTCCTGTGCAGAGATGTGTAAAGGAAGTACCCCCAAGAAAGGCAGGTAAGAGAGGGATGACCTTCACAATAGCCCCAGAGAAATTAAATATCTAGGTGTAAACCTGACTAAGAAAGTGAAGAACATCTACAAAAAACAAAATTAAACCTCCAAAGAGAGAGGCTTCCTCTTACGGCAGATGGGAACAAATACAGAGACCCACAGCAACAGGACACACAGAGAGACCTTGGAACACACAGCTCTAAATGGGATGTCTCCATCAAATGCCTGCCCTTGGATTTCAGGGAATCCCACAGAGGAGGAGGAGGAAGGAGTGGGGGAGGCAGAGGGACAAGGGACACAGAAAGCAAGGCTTCTAAAACAGAGCCAAGCTCATACAGACTCACACGGTTGAAGCAGCAGCAAGCAAAGTGTCTGCAGGTCCGCACCAGGTCCTCTGCAGGATAGCTTTCAGTCTAGTGTCTTCATGGCATTCCTGAACGTGAGAACAAGTGAGTCTCTGATTCTTGTACCTTCTCTGGGTTCTTTTGTTCCTTTTGGCTTGGCTTGTCTAACTTCAACATAATGGGTTTTATTATATTGTATTTTGTTAAAAATAAAATATTTTGAAAAATAAAAAGTAAAAATCTGAAGAAAAGAATGTGGGAAAACATTTTAGAAAATGGAAATTTCATGCTCAAGGATTAGTAGAATTGACATTGTGAAAATGACTAATTTACCATAAGCTAGTTATAGGTGTTACGTAATCCCCATCAGAACCTCTATTTCATTCTTCACAGAAAAAAAAATCTTAAAATTCATATGAAACCATAAAAGATCCCCAATTAACAACAACAAAAAAGTTCTGTGGAAAAGGAAAAAGAGTGGTATTGGAAAGATTACCATTCCATATCTTAAGATTTATTATAGAGACATAATAATAAAACAACATGGTATAAACACAAAACAGACATGTAGACCGATGGAATATAATTAAAGACCCAAACATAAATACATGCAACTTCAGCTTTTAATATTTTACAAAGATGTCAGAAACATAGGCTGAAAAAAAAAAAGCACCTTTAAGAAATAATGCTGGGAAAATGGAATGTCTATATGCCGGAGGATGAAATTAGATGGTATCTCTAGCCTTGCACAAAATCTAACTGTAACTGGATCGAAGACCTAAACCTGGAACCTGAAATATTGAAACTACTAGAGGAAAACACAGGCCGTGCCTTACAGGACATAGGTGTGGGCAAGGGCTTTCTGAATAGAACTCCATTTCCCAAGAACAAAGGACCGAAGTTGACAAAAATTAATGAAACTAAAATGTTTCTGCACCACACCGCTAACAAAACAATCAACCAGGTAAAGCAGAAGCCCATACTGGGATCTTACCTTTGCCAGATGTGCAACTAATAGACAGAGGATTAATACCCAGACTCTGCAAAGAACTCAAAGAATATGGAAAACAATCCACCTCCTCCAAAACTGAGCCTGGGACATGTATACACAAACAGTTCTCAGAATAGGAGGAGGAAGACATTGGTTAGAAAATATTCATCGGGGCTGGAGAGATGGCTCAGTGGTTAAGAGCACCGTCTGCTCTTCCAGAGGACCCGGGTTCGATTCCCAGCACCCACATGGCAGCTAACAACTGTCTGTAGTTCCAGTTCCAGGCAAACACCAAGGCAAATAAATAAATAAATAAATAAAGTTTAAAAAAAAATTCAAAAAAAAAAAAAAGAAAATATTCATCATCCTAAGCAATTAGAGAAATGAAAATTAAAGAAACTTTGAGATTTAATCTCACCTCAATCAGAATGTTAAAGAAAAACAAAACTCACAACAAATGCTGAAAAGAATGTGAGGTAAGGGGAACCTCCCCCTTCACTGTTGGTGGGATTACAAACCGGAGTGGCCATCTTGGAAATCAAAAAGTTAAAAACAAATTTACCGTATGACCAAGCTGTACCACTCCTTAGCATCTGCTCAAAGGACCCAGCACTTCACTTTACAGACACTGCTCAGTCACGTTCCTTGCTGCTGATACACAATAACTAGGAAACGAAGCTTTGTTTCTCTGGTGCAGCGGGTCGCCCCTCAGCCTCACTATATGTAGGAAAAGGAAGCAGCATAAATGTCCTTCAACCAATGAACTGATCATGAAAATGTGGTACACACACACTACGACATATTATTTAGCTGGAAGGAGGTAAATGGAAGGCCTGAGAAAGGATTACAGTGAGTGAGATAACCCAGATCCATAAACACAAATGCTGCATGTTCTATTTCATGTAAGGGTCCTAGCTTCAAATCTTCAGGTGTAAGAACATATCCTGGAGTAACTGCAGAAACCAGGAAAATAAGAAGAGACCGTCTACAAATCAACGTCTAACCCTAAGGCCCAAGGAACATTGTGGATGAAGGAGCTGAAAGACCATGAGAGCCAGAGGATTGGGGAGTTTGCTATGAGAGTGTGTTTCCTATTGACATCAAAAGTTACACCCATAATCCCTCCAAAATAACTGCCTACACCCAGGATGAGCAGGGACAACACCGAAAGATACAATGAAGTAGATAGGAAAAGGACCAGGAAGCTTCAACCCTACACTAAGAACTACAGGCCACCAAGGAATGCTGAGTAGAAGAAATTGCTTTCCCCAGACACCAGCTGACTGTACAATTCCAAATGGTCAGCCCTGAAAACATATACATAAAAATAACATTATACAGATTGAGCAAGTTGGACTTACATATTTAAGAACATGTAAGTATATGCATATACGTATGTAACAAAAGTTAATGGAAAAAAAGCCACGATTTTGAAAGACACCAAGACAAGATATGTGATAGGGTTTGGAGAAGGAAAAAGAGAAAAGAGAATTGATGTAATTGTATTATAACCTCAAAAAAAAGCAATAAAAAAGAGGGGTGATGCAGGACAGCCAAGAAAGATCTTAGGCAAAGCTCTAGCCTGGTCCCTTGGGGAGCTCTGGAGAGTCAGTATTTCCTCCAGGCAAAGGGTTTCTTGCCAGTGATGCTCAGGCGCCCTGGTGGTTGGAAGGAGTAACATTGCTGGATATATGGGGGTTCTAACTGGTAAAAATGGGAATCTCGTTTTTTAAGGCACTTCTTCAAACAGGGATCCAAACTGGGTGTGGCTATGTATTTGGAAATGCAAGAACGCCAAGACAATGACACTGATAAAGAGTGAATGTATATGCTCCCCACATCCATGGATTTATCCTACTCCAAATGTCTTTGAAGGGGTTTTCAAAGTGGTGAGGATGTAGCCCCAAGAGAGAACTCTTTCTCTTAGGAGAAGATGCAAGAAGGCAGCCGTTTATAAATTAAGAAGACCCTCATTGGAACTGACAACAGCAGAAACCAGACCTTAGATTCCCCAGCCCATCTGTTGAAGATCCACCCAGCCTGTGCCGTTGTGCTAGACAACCAAGTGACCGAGGCAAACCTACCAGGAAGGAATGTGTTACATCAACAGCCTGTCTCCTACTCTGGGTCACACCATCCCTATCTCAGCTCAACTCTGGCCAGGCTCCCCTAGCCCAGCTCCTGCCTACTGCTCACCTTGATTGCTCCAGTGACCTAGGTCCGTCAAAGTGTACCCGTAACACCTGTCCCAGGCAGTCCCAAATTTACCCCACTATCTGCTGGGCACGCCTGCCATCTACTCCCCTCATCTCTCTTATTTTTCTGTCCCGTTCCTTCTCTAAGCCCCCCCCCCTTCTTCTCTTCTTCCTCCCCTCTCCTTCTGTTCCCTTCCCTTACTGGATAGGCTGTGATGTTTGTCCTGAGGACACCCTCTTTGATTTTGGCACTCACTGTGAGATAGGTCCCAGGCACGCTCCACAAAGTGAGCTCCACAAAACTGCCCACTCTCCTTCTGGCCCAATCAGCTCTCTCACAGCCCACCAGGACCTGTTGAGCCCTTACCTCCTACAAGAACACTCTCTGATCAAGGCCATTTGCTCGAGTTGACTAAAGCCACTTCCTGCCTAGGGTTTGGAGAAAAAAGTTGCCTTTCCTACTCCCCATCATCTTCAAAATGAACAAGAAATCTCATACATTCTTTCTCAGCTTTCCCCATGAAGCTTCTCTTGCACCAACCGTGGGGTCAAGTTTTGTGCCAAGAGGGAGGGAAGAGGGAAGAGGAGACATGAACGGGAGGCCATACTCATCCAAACAGGGAAATCAGAGAACCAACCGGTGAGCCTCAGCAGTTCCCACTGAGGCCCTGTGTCTGCAGGGAGGGAGTTGGAGGCCCAGCAGAGAAGAAACCTGCCCAGAAGAGATGGAGTAGAGGCCCTGAAAGAACAGACTGGCAGGAAGACCAGCCTCTACTGGACGACTGCTCCTCCTGGAAAAGCCTGTGCCTACCTACCTCCTAATCACATTCTTGGAATGCCTTCTCCTCAGAGCCTAAGGACAGCCACTCACTAAGCTTTTAACCCATGCACAAAAGGCCTGCTTGCTAGGAGCATTGCCTGTACCTCTAAGATCTGCACCTGTCACCAGTGAGAACAGGGATGCTCAGCTTCACCTGGTTCTAGGACTCTGGATCCTTATCCCAATCTCTGAGATCCAAATCTTCAGGAGCCCCCTCCCCAACTTGTTCTCACTGCTTCATTTGTTTTTGTTTTCAAGCATTTTTATTTTGATATAATTACAGAAAAGTTATGCTGTGATTAAATCACATCCCTCTGTCCAGACCTTTCCTGTATATGCTATACTAACATGCTGACCTCCATGCTTCTCTAGGCTCGTGGACCAGTTTGAAGCTCCCTGGGTAAATGTTAAACCAGTGGAGATATTGGTCCAGAGGCTCTCAGGAAGCCCCCATGAATCCTTAGGCCCATACTGCCTCTCTATTCCCGGCTCCTGGCTCTGAGAAGCTACATCTTTGGCAATGCTGGTGGGAAGACCATGCACATTAAGCCCTGCTCTGGGAACTGAAGTTTGTCCCTGGGCTGCCAGCAGAAGTTGCTGCCCAGAGCCAGCTATAAATAACCTGGAGGCGGCTGGCTGTGGGGTGGTGTCACTGCTACCCTGGGGAAGGCGGGTGAAGAATGCCCTGGTGCCCAGGGCTTTACCTTGGCTGGTAGGTCGGGCAGTGCAGGACAGGCCTGGGGGAGGGACCAGGCAGGCCTCTTTCAGAAGCAGCGTCTTCTGGTCCCCATCCCCTAGCGGCAGTTTCTGGTGTCCCATGGGGGTTCCAAGCTGTCTTCCCAGGGCGAGTCTCCACTGTCTGCTTTACCTGCTCCCACTGCTCCAGGTAAGTGGATGAGTGGGTGAGGTGGGGACTTAAGAACAGCTCCCAGCTCTGTGACACAGGGCAGGAAGAGAGTCTGAGCACTTGGTGGCTGGGTAGCACTGGAATCTATACAGAATCTCATACCCAGAGTGAGCGGGAAAAGGAAGAAAGAGAGAGGCATCAGTCAGGATAGGAGAGGAAGTCCTGGGTGCATGAGCATGGGACTCTGAGGTGACAGCGTCAAGTCCAGAATCAGTCCTTCGTAGCTGTTCTCTCTGCTGCCCAGCCTCCCCTCCCCCACAGCTCCTTCTACCCCTTCTGATGATCCCCAGATCCCTTCTCTACTCTTTCTCCAGCAGATCTCCTGAGAACCACCCCTACTCACTGCTGCCTACCCAGCCTCTGCTAACCCCTAGTACCAAATAAGCCACAGGCAAAAGGGCCAGGGAAAAAGCTGCTGTCTGAGGAGCTGCTATGAAGGATGGTGGGCAGATGAGGAACGGGGTGGTTCCCCGAAGCAGGCATGGAAGCAACCCATCCCCAACTGTCTTCTCATTTTACAAATGGGGAAACCAAGGCACCGAGAGCAAGGTGACTTTCCTGAGGCCACACTTCTCATAAAAAAAATTATATTCAAATGACCCCAACAGATAGAGCCAAGCTAGAAATCCTGCATGCCTTGGAGTAGCTTCAGAGACAGCACTGTGGACCTCAGTATCCCTAGGTGTGCCAGGACTAATTTGGTCATCTTTCACTCCATAGACACCCAATGTGTGTCTCCTATCTGAGGCAATATGGCTTTTTTCCACCTTGAGCAGGGTCCTTAAACTTACCCAGCCTCAATTTTCTTATCAAGAAAATGAAGATGCGTCCTCAATAGGGTCCTCCTAAATAACAACTGAGAAGAAGATACGAGACAAGAGGCACTGTGCCTCAGTGGAGAAAACGCTGGGTGTAGGTGTCAGATGTGAGGACATCAGGGTCCTGTCCTCCCTGAGGCCTGGGAAGGGCCAAGGGGTGGGTACCAGACCAAGGTGTGAGCCATAATATTCAACCTCCCTCTGGACCAGCCCAGGTCTTTCTCTACCTTCTCAAAGTTTCCCCCAAACAGAAATTAGTACCTTGCCCAAAGTTACCCAGCATACCAGTAGATAGAGTATGAATACATCTTGGTCTTTCTGACCCCCAAGCCTCTTCATCACCCCGGGTCTTCTTGGTAATAGGATTGAATTCTGGATCCTTAGCCAACTATTCTGGGATTTCAGCCCCCAGGGAAGAGAACTTGAGACCCATGCAGCACTGAGGAGGAAAAAACAGCAGGAGAAATGAAGCTTGGAGCTCTCTCATTTGCCCAATCTGGATTTAACAAGACCCACAGCCTATGGATGCAGCTGTGGGAACCCACCCTGGGCTCCTGTCCTGCTGTGTTCACAGCCACAACAGGCCCTGGCAGAAAGAATAGAAATGTCGTGTATTTATAACCTTTGTAAATTGGGTCTGCAGAAAGAGATAAAAAGATGGGAGAGACCCTGGCAGGAAGTAGAGAAGCCTAGCAGGAGAAGGCAGAGGCAGATCTGCCTGGGGTGGATGTAAAAGGAGGGCTGAAGAGGCTATCAGGGGCCAGGCCTAGGGACTTTGCCTTTAGAAAGATCTGCATCCTAAGTGCATAGAGAAACCTCTAAACAAGAGTGGGGCTGCTTTACAGGAGGGAGATCAGCATAGAAGAAAGGAGAATATCCCTCTCCTTGTGCACACTTTCAGAGCCTGGAGGATATAGCAGCCAGTCTTGAACTAGGGCTTCGATTACCCTTAGGTGCCTCTGAGGACCTCAGAGAAATGGTACATCCCACCACCACGTCCTATGCTGCTCCCCAGACTGATGGTTCGGGCAGGGCAAACAAACTAAATGAAGTGCTCCAAACTTCCAAACTTTTAAAGTAAATTATACCTTTGAGATTTCAAATTTGGGGAGTATGGATGTTCAACCAATGAAGTCCATATAAATTTTTCAAATTCTTGGAAACTTACAAAGTCGGAAGCATTTATAGTTTCAAGCATGTCAAATAAAAACACACTCACTGCCGTGAGGCCCTCTAACCTCCATGAAGGCCCCAGGGGTCCAGCCCCCTTGGCTCGGGACAGGATGGTTTCTCTTGAGCCCCTTGCTCTGGGTGCTGGTTTTTGTCCAGCAAAGAGAGGAGACACAGAGAAGCCTGGCTGTATCCAAACAGCTGTAGAAAACTGGACCTTACATAATCTGCTCCATCCTCTCCCAAAATTGAGTACATACCCATGCTTCTGCAGTTCCCCCTTGCCAATAATACAGCATCCTCGAGGCCAATTTCCAAAAGCTCTGTCATCTAATGATTTTCCACCAAAAATTTAGCTCTCTTCTAAGTGTTTTCTAACCTAATCAGCTAATTTAGTCTCTTTGGTTTTGCCATTTTGCCAGTGTTTAAGTATTTGGAGGTTTTTTGAAGCAATTGTCTGTGGGCACTAGTGAGTTCTGCAGAACTTGGAAGGCCTAAATTGGCTGCTCTAAAATGACAGCATGGTTCAGCATCCTCTGCATTCACTTCATCTGATCAGACACAGTTCAAAGTCCGGTGTGACTATTCCAAATTGTAACTTCTGAAGATGGTGTCTTAGCTCTGTAGGGGTGGGGATGATGTCCTGCCCCACATCCTCATTTTTTTCCGGGCATCTGGATTGAGCACAAGCTAGGTGCTTCCCTGTTTGAAGCTCCAAGATGATCCAAGACTCTCCTAGCTCCACCTGTCAGCTTAGGAGGCAGGTTAGGGCTCAAGGTCACAGCTCTGGTGAAGGGCAGGGCCAGAATCCTAAATAAGTGGTTGGCTCTGTCGCCTTAACAAAACCTTGATTTTAATGTCAAGCTATTTTTATGACACTGTAGGTGGGAAAGAGTCTATTAGGTCGAGTGGACACGAGATGAGTTGAGAAATAAGGAAAGTGCCTTTAGACCAAATGACCTGTCCCAAGGCCTCCCACTGGCCAGCTCCCTCCATAGGGAGCAAGAACATGTCCTATCATCAATGCCTCTGGGCCAGAGCCCGGGTGAGAAAGAGGGACTGGGCAGAAGAAAGAACCTCACAAGCTCTCAGAGACCAGAGCAGAGCGAGGAGGCCAGAGCCTGGCAGGGGACTTGGAAGGAGACTTCAAGACATCTTAGGAAGAGGTTCTGAGCAAGGGGAGCACTGGCAGAACCCAAGAGGTGAGAGGACCTCCAAGAACTCACTTGAGGTCCCACACCTGTAAGCTGTATCTGAGCCTCTCGTTATGGTTGTTGCCCTAAGGTTCTAGACAGCAGTGGCCTGTCCATAAACTGTCCAGTCCCACATCCATCCCCAGGAGGTATAGCTCCGTTTCCACCTCCCCTGAATCCCAATGGGACCCAGACTCATCCTTCCCTTCTGGTCCCCCATTCTCCTCCTTCCCATTCTCCTCTCCTCATGTCTCTCTCCCTTACCCCCTACCCTGTCTTCTGCCTTTCTTCCTAGTCTCCCCCCTTCCCCCCTTCCTCCCTACTCTGCCCTCCTCCTCCTCCCCATCCCCCCCTCCTCCTTCCTCTTCTCTCCCGCTGTTCAATGGGCACACTGAATGAGACAGGTTGTGGGAGGAACCCTCTCTCTCTAGTTCCTTCCCTGACCTTGGACGGCAGAGGTGGAGGGGGTTAGTGATTCCCAGCTGCAGGCTCAAGACTCTAGTTCATAAATCTGCCAGGCTTAGGCAGAGGGCTAAATTTAGAGGGAACATGTCACCAGACCGTAGGCCCAGCCAGACCCCCTGGCTCCTGTGAGGTGGCCCCTAGGGCATAAGCTCTGCTTGGAGAGGCCCCAGGTAGGGAAAGAAGACCTGGAGCCTTGGCTCTGGCCTCCTGCCTTCCTCTCTGCCAGGCCTCCTCTGCTTTCTTCAATGAGGGCACATCCTAGAGATAGGAAATGGGCTAACTTCTGAGGAGACGTAAAAGCAAAGGCAATCTGAGAAACAATGACAGCTCAGAACCTAAGTTCCCAAAACTGGGCATGGCTTTGACAAGTTCATCCATCCACCCATTTGTCCATCCATCCAGTCACTCAGCAAACATCGTTGAGTACTTGCTATGTACTAGACTATACTTAGGAATTTTGGCTGCAAATGTGGACCCTGACCAGTAGTGAGACTCCCGTGATAGTGATGAGGATGAAGGCAGCAATCTTGTCCCAGGCTAGGCAAGATCAGTGGAGAGGTCAAAGCTGGCCAGTCAGAATAGAGGATGATGGCCAGAGAAAACAAAGGCTGTTCCCTGCGCTCAAGCCAGCCTCTAGTTCCCTGGACCACCCCACCATGCTCCCCACCCCCCCTCCGCCCAGCTTTTGCAATTTCATTCTTCTCGGACACTGCCTCTGTTGTAGTGGCACAAAGCTTCACTGAGGACTTAGTTGGGCCTCTCAGGTAACAGTTGCATATATCCTGGCTCCCAGGCTTCATCCTGTGGGCAACACGGGCCCTATGATCCTTCTTTAAACCAGCATTAGACTAGAACAACTCGAGATCTCAGGAAAACATCTGTTGAAGATGCTGGTTGATGTGGAGGAAAGGAGAAAGGAGACCTGGAATTTGGAACATCATAGGGATTCAGGCTTCAGGAACACCATGTCAGTGGACCAGGGACCAAGGCCAAATAAAGGCTCCTTTCTATCTCCCAATATCACAATGCAAATTTCTCATCTCTCGCCTTGGCACTCTGTCCTGAATGGGTTGCACCTGCCTCCTGTCCATCCAGAGTGGAGGTCTCCCCACCTTCAACTCTGCTCTTATATGGTCAATGAGGGCATTCTTACTTCTGAGGCAGCTGAGTACCACATTTGGGCAAATGTTCTATTGGCCTCTTTAAATCTCATGTCACATCCTTATACAAGCCCACTCTTTCTATGTGCAATAAGACCAGGCATACACAGATCATCGTGTCGTCTAGTGAGATCTTGCCCTGGGCTCTTTACCTGCTGTGTGGCCTTGGCTTCTGTGAAGTGGGGTTATTCACAGTTCCTTCAGAAGCTGTGGCAAGGAGCAAATGAGCTTTCTTCTGGACTGAGTTTAGAGTTGTGCCCAGAACCAGCAAGCACTATTCAGAAAAGTGTCTATTTCTCACTGCGCCCCCCCACCCCGTCCTCTCAACAGCCCCCAAACTGGGTCCTGCTGGCCTGTGTCCTTCACGATCAGCTTCCTCCCATTCCCCAGCAGCATCCCTGACTAGGTTTTGCTGGACATCATTTGCTTCCTGGTTTCATTTCTTTTCTTAATTGTTAAGCTCACTCAGCTTTTAGTCCAGGCTTCCCAGGGCCTTGGATATCTTGAAAGGACAGGACAGCCATTTATTACTAAGGCTAAGCTTGGTGACAGAGGTGGAGGCCATGTCTTCAGGAGCTCAGTGTCCATTGAAGAGATGAGAAGACTAAGTCTTAGAGAGATTTGGTAGATCTGCCAAGGCCACATAGTACAGAAGCAATGTTCCCTAGAAGGCTGAATGTGCAGATGTCTGAAGCTCCATTCCAACTACCCACAATGCTACCCTTTCCCTAACATCCACAGTCTCAACTGTCACCAGGGGTTCTGCTCAAAATAGACACCTACAGGGTGTACTATGGGCTTGGAATGAGTCAAATGTAATCAGGCAGACCGTGAAAAAAAAGTAAACAATAAAAGAAGATTCTTGGCTATGCCAGCTTGTGGACCCACAGAAAGAGGACTTAGGAGAGACAGAGCCAAGGTGTAGGAAGATTTCAAAGCTCACTAGGGCCAATTCTTCTTGCTCATGGTGGAGCAATGTGCCCTTATGCTGAGCACTGTGCCACTGTGCCCACCCCCAACAATGTGTTTTGCTCAGTGAGAGACTTAGCACAGCTTGGGACCAGATATCTGAGACAAGGTCACCCTCACCCATCCTGTGGGCCCAAAGCAAGTGTCAGAAGACAGCTGAGCACCCAAATACTGTGGTGGGGGTCTCTGAGAAATGGAGATGGCATCTGAAGTGCATGGCCTGGCTAACCATGATGGAAGCCTCTGGACTTCCATTGCCTCTGTAGTCTGGAGCTCCCTGGGAGCCTGACCCTCTGGGAAGACCTAGGTAGATGCTACACACACACACACACACACACACACACACACACACACACACACACGCACGCACGCACGCACGCACGCACGCACGCACATAAGAAAGAAGGAAAAAAAGAAGGAACGAAGAAACGAAGGAAGGAAAGAGAAAGAAGGAAAAGAAAGAAGAAACTGTAAAGGGATGACACCCTCTCCCTCCGTCATCACTCATTTCCCTTAGGACTCAGCTCTAAGTCCCGGCATTCCATAGCCTTGACTGTCCACGACAAGACAGGACAGGCATTCATCATGCAGTACCGCAGGCTGAGCCCAGAGAGCTGGGCAGAGGCCATGCCTTCAAGAGCCCAGCATCTATGAAGGCAGAAGCCTAGGCAGCATGGAATGTGGCCTGAAATCCCCCCTATCTGGTGGGGGGGTCCCTCCCCGGAGCAAGCAGCAGGGAGAGCCTGTGAACAGAATCTTTGGCCCCTTACGTCCTGGAGGCATAAGCATAAGGCAAGAGCTTAAGGTTGACAGCCCAGGACTCCCCCTTAGATCTCTCTCTCTCTCTCTCTCTGACACACACACCCTCACTCCTTTCCATTTCCCTGCCCCAAATTTCTCTGGGCACCCAGGGCTGTCAGCAAGGTTCCAGTAAGCTATGTGGGCACAAGCTCGCCATCTGAGTGGTGGAGTTATTAATCAGCAGCTCCAAGCCAGCACAAGGAGGCCACATGCTCAGCCTTTAGCCCCAGCCCAGGAAATAGACGATATGTGATGTTTGAGGGCTTCAGCCTGTGGAGACGTCCTGGGGCAAACATCCCCGGCAGGCCAGGAAAGAAACCCTGACAAGCAAGAGAAAGATAGTTGTCTGCTAAGGGAACAATGCCTTCTGCAACCTCAGAATGAGAAGTGACAGGGCTGGGAGGAACCCAAATACACACACACACACACACACACACACACACACACACACACACTAACATGCACGTGCATGCTATTATAGAGTAAGAGAAGCATGGTCTAGGAGGAGCTGGAGGCAATGGTTGGATTTTAGAGGGTTTTGCTCTAATCCAGCCTTAGATCATTTTTTCCTACTTCTGCCTTCACTCGTGCTGTGCTCCCCACTCAGGCAGGAACCCTGGACTTTCTGGCCTAGCCCAGAGGTTCAAACTTGCTCTCAGTTTCAATGTCACCTAGTCCCAAATAATGACACAAAGGCATATTAATTTCATGCTGTTCAGCCTATGGCTCAGTCATATAACTTGCTAACTATTAACTCTTAAACTAACCCATGACTTTTATTCTTGTTTAGCCATGCAGCTTGGTACTTTTTCTCAGAGTAGCATTTCCATTTCTTTCCTCTGTGTCTGCTGGTTCCTATCCTGGTGTCTCTGATCTACTCTTCCTGTCCCCAGAGTTTGCTTAGTCTGGTATCCCTGCCCATACTTCCTGTCTGCCTCGGGTCAGTGTTTTATTCAACCAGTAGGAGGCACAAATATTTACAATGTAACAGAACATAATCCCAATACATATTAGCTAAACAAACTCCTATTCACATTTCAAAACCCGCTTCATCATGATTCTATCCTGGCTTCCCTCAGTAAAGCTGCTCACTAATCCATTGTTCTCAGCAGAATATGCCCTTACCCAGAACAGACATGCTCACATCTGCTTTATCCACAGAGCCCAGCAATTACTCTGAAGATTTTCCTGGAAGATGGAGTCCTAAGAAGGCTTTGTTTTCTGGGTTGGATTTCCACTGTCACATCTGCTGCTCCCTGATGGGTGTCTGAGTCATCCTTTCTCTTACCTGCTCACCCTTCCATTACCATCCAGCTCTTCCTCTTGCAGGAAGCCCTCCAGAATCTGATTAGTTGTCTCTCCTGTGTATTAACCTAAGACCCTTCATGTCTCTCCCATCTATCTGGGACAGAAAAGTTAAGCCTGCCTTGGCTACCTGTGCTTTCTCTGTAAGCTCAGTATATATCCACCTTGACTGACATACCTAAGGTCATCACAACGCCCAACACACGGAATGGCATCTGGAAGCATTTTCTGGAGGCTTTGGTGATAGATAACAGAGAATTAGATTTGGTGCATCTCATCCTGTGCGAGAGGAACCAGATTTGGAGCTGAGGGAAGAAATACACTCTTGCCTCAAATATGTTCCTGCCTTTGTGGGGCTACAGATGAGGCTGGAGTGCTGCTTTCCAAGGGTAGCATCTCCCTGTTCAGCTGTCCCTCTACTGGGTGCTGTCAATGCCCAGTCAGGCCTGGCCAATAACACTCACTTCTGCTCTCCTAGGTGGCCAGACCAGTCCAGGTGCCTCAGGACCAGCGCCTTTGGGCACTTTTGGAACAGCGCTGCCACAGGACCACAATGCTCATCAACCTTTCAGGTATATATGCTTTCTGATCCCCACCCTGTCCTGTAGTAGTCCTGGAGGTTGAGGGGAGCTAAGGAGCTTCAGCAATGAAGCTCAGGGGAGCACACAGAGCCCTGGCTCCAACGCATTACTTGGTGTCTTCATTATGGTCTTTGCATAGCGTTCTTCCTTATTTGAGCCTTGGGCTCTTTATGAATTGACAAGATTTTGGCTGGAAGACTGTCCCCAAATGGGCACCTGAAAAAAATTGGCTCGACTGGTGTGTTTAAGAGCCCAGGGAGAAGATGATTCCTCTGCTTTCAAATTCAGTCAAAAGGCAAGACAAGCAGAAGGTGTAAAAACATCTTTGGTTGCCGTGACTACAGGCTTCACCCCAGTATGGCCCTGTGAAACAGCAGCCGGGCTCTGGGGTCTGACCCTCTGAGGATTCCTGAAGCTGATTCACACTGTCATCAGGGAAAGTGCTGCAGAATGCTGGGTAGAGAGCTCTAGGGAATATCTCCAGGGTCCGACTCCTCCTGGACTTCCAAGAGCTGGTTCATAGAAAAAGCAGGGTAAAAGGGGTGAGCAGTGGAGTCCCATACCCTTAATCTCAACACTCAGGAGGAGGCAGAGGCAGGTGGATCTCTGTGAGTTTGAGGCCAGTCTGGTCTACAAAGTGAGTTCCAGGACAGTGAGGGCTGGGTAGGGAGAAGCTGCTTCTGTGTCTCAGAATCTCTATCAGGGATCAACGAGACAAGCTCACCATCCAGCCCTATAAATTCAAACACAACCCAAGGCAGGCATCAAAGAGTTAAATCCCACCACCTATATCTCTGCCATACTCAGCTCTCCGCATCACAAACCACTCTTGTCATGGCTCCTCCGTCTAGCAGCTGTGTAGCTTTGGGAAGTCACGTGTCTAAATATGAGTTTTCTAGACTGCTGTGACTATACTGAGTGGCTTGATGAATTCAAACTAATTTTCTTTCTATTCTGGAATCTAGAAGGGCATGACCAAGGGCTTGACATGGGTTAGTTATTCTGAGACCTCTTCCCCTGGCTTGTAGATCTTTCCTAACCTCAAAGGTCTTCCCTTGGAGAGACTCTGCTCCACATCCTCTTCTTAGAAGGCCACTCATCATAGTGGGCTGGACCTACTGACTAAAATGCATTCATATTATTTGAGTCAGCTCTTTAAAGACCCTAGATCCAATTAAGGCCACATTCTGAAGTCTTGGGACTTCAGATTTCATCATGTGAATTTGGTGAGGCACCGTTCAGTCTATTCTAATGGGAATATTTTCTTTGAACTTGTCAGTTGTTTGTTTTAAAGATTTATTTATTTATTAAGCATACAGTTTTACAGAAGAGGGCACCAGACCTCATCATAGATGGTTGTGAGCCACCATGTGGTTTTGCTGGGAATTGAACTCAGGTCCTCTGGAAGAACAGTCAGTGCTCTTAACCTCTGAGCCATCTCTCCAGCCCCGAACTTGTCAGTTGTTAATGGACTGAACATTACCCACGTAATTATTTTTTGTATATATTGTATGTAATTATTGTACCTATTGTATATGGTTTGTCTTATGTTAATTATAACCATTTTTTGACACAAACAGGGATATATGATGATATATTTTATATTTAATAAAATTAGAAATGAGGTTTGAGTCTGTGTAAGAGGCATACCTTGGCAATGGAGACAAACAGCATGGGCTATGCCTAGCAGACATAGACAGGACCACAGGTCCCTTACTTCCATCCCTTCCTGGAGTTCCATCCCTTCTTGTTCAAAAACACCCTGCCCTCTCCCTGCCTTCCTCAAATACCTCTGTTTGAAAAGGTGGTCCAGATGACTGACTCCAACCTGAGCTCAGGTCCGCCTCTTTGACACCAGCCCTCCCTGCCTAATTTTTAAGGCCTCCATCTGCTCACAAAAGGCACCCATACTAATTATACAAAACTCAGTGGAGAATCTTTTTGAATCATAAGATAAGAACTCATCATCTCATAGCCCAACAATTCTGATATTGTTTTGCATCCCTTTAGGAGTTTATCATCCATAGAGCCTCATGTTGCTCTTTGAGAATTTGGGGTTTTCCATTTTGAATTTTTTTTTCCACCAAAAATGAGTTGTGTTGCATCTATAGCTTTCTAACCTGTTTTTCTCTAATAACTGAGAGTGAATACTTCCTTGTGCCATTAAATATTCATCCAGCACGTCGCTAGTGATGCTGCCTAGCAGCCACTGTGGGGACACATCATCCCTCCCTCATTAGCCACGGCCCTGGGTGGACACGTGAACTGTTAGGATGTCTGCTGAGCAGCAGAAATTGCTTTTCTAATTTCCACATGTGAGTGGTCTCTTATCTTGTTACCACTAGTTAGGAGAATGTACAATGACTAAAAAGTGTGAAACCGAGCAAAGCCACACTCACAATTGTTCAGAGACTCTTACATGGGAAAAACTGGGGGGAAAAAAGCCAGGGAGTGAATGACAAATACAGCATTCAAGAGAATGCTCCCCTGGGAAGGCACGCATGGATAAATATGGGAATGACTGGTAATATCTGCTCCAGATTGGGAGGCCAGCTCATTATAGTTACTGCTATACATAACTCTCCGTAAAAGAAAAGATCATAAAATAAAGTTAGGCCATGTGTGGGCTGTTGATGACAAGTTACCATGAATCAAAGACTATGACCAATTGGGCTGTATGCCCCTGCGGTCCAAATTGATGAAAAAAAATACACACAGTCAGCAGAGCAATTATAACTTCCAGCAAGCTTTTAATGGAATATTTCTATTTTATTCATCACACATGCATTTACATACATTTGAAAAATGCTAGGGCATTATTGGGAGGCATATTATTTATTCTATTCATAGATAATATAAGGGTCCAAAGGCATCCAAGGAATCTTTGAGGTAACTTTTCAGTTTCAGTGGAGCAGGCACACACACACACACACACACACACACACACACACACACACACACACACACACACGTGAACAAACAGAGAAGCATGCTAGTGTTAGCCAAGGGGACAGAAAGTCTGGCCAGGGAGATAGAACCCTGGGTTTTCCCAAGGCCTAAGGCCAAGAAACTTGTTTATTTCCCCACATGATGGCTACCATTCCTAGAACATTCTGATAGGTGCTGGGGACTCTGGAGAAACTATGGAGTCTCAGGTTGGTAGAGCTTTGGTGAGATCTACATGAGCCCCTACAAATAGAAGTATCAGGGAAGCATCTTGAGCAGTAAAAGAGGGACAGATGAGACCACAGCTGGATGCTTGAAGGAAGAGGAGAGAGGCTGGGCTGGACCACAGAGCTGAAGGGCATTCTAAATGGTGGGCATGGCATAGCAGAGGCACAGAGGTCTCATGAAAGTAGAATCTTCCAAAGGGCATCTCAGCCAGCAACAGGGTAAGGATGAGAGGCATGATCACAAAGTGTCTTCTTGACAATGCTGAAGACACAGGCTACCCTTTGGAGGCTATGAGGAGCCAATCACGGAAGTAAAATGACATGATCATGACTATAAAATCCTTTTTATCTGCCCTGCACAGAAAAAGGGAGCCCCGCTGAGCTGATCCAGCCTGGCAGAATGAGACAGAGAATTGGCCCTTCCTTCTCTGGGTCTCCTACTGCCCAACTGTGCATTGAATATGTGTGATTGGGGTGACCACTATGGGCCTTTTCTGATACCACAGCTTGGATCCATTGTTGAATACCAGGACAGCATGTCACCTCCTCTGTTCTTAGGCATGCTTGGGGTAGGGGTGGCCGGAGCATCTCTCAATGTCATTGGTAAAGAGAGATGTCCCACACCTCACTATAACTTCCAGAAGATCTTACTGCTTGTCCTTAGCTATCCCTGAGTAGACTCTCTGTCTTCACAGCCCCTCAAAGAAGCAATTTCTGTCCTGTAAACCTGTTGTCTACTTGGCATTTGTATGGTAGGGGTCTAAATAAGAGTGTGTGCAACTTTGGCTGAGTGCAGGACTGTATCAGTCGAGTGCCTCTGTGGTGCTCTGTAGGCCTATTTGATGGCATGTATGTGCAGTGGATGTGTCTAAGCTGGCACTATTCATTACCACCATAGCTTGTACCAATGATGGTCTCCTGCCTCACCCCAGGCTGGTCATGATAAGACACTCTCTGGCACCTCCCACACTTCCCTGAACCACTCTCCAAAGTTCCTGGACTCACCAGCCTAAGACACACAGACTTTCCAAACTTCTCCCTTCATGCCTAGCTTAGGTCTGTGACACAACTGACTGAGAGCCCTAGGGACCTATGTCCATCCATGTGCCAGCATTAGCGTGAGCTATGAAGTCAATTTGTTTCCTTATGTTGCATTCTGAATGATGACAGTTGTGCCTGTAAATATGAGTTTATAAAGAAATGGTATCAAAACTAGAGATCTTGGTTGTTCACACATTTAAGGTACACAGTAGGTTTGGAGCCTGACACTGAGCTGGTCATTCTCTGAAGGAAACTATTAAGCAATGAAGGTCACCCAGACCAATTCCTATTCTGAAGAAATCTGTATGTAAAGCAGCATGCTGCTCACCACGTCTGTAATATGGCCTGTGTCCTCTGAGTCTGATGACAAAGTTACCCTTTAGGCTTTCCATGTTGTGATACTGTGTGAAGGCCATCCTTTGCTAGTGAAGGAGACTACATCCCTGTGAGGATTAACATCCCTGTGAGGATCAACCTAGACAGTCATGCTCTGCCTAAGGCTCTGCCCCGTGTTGGGCCAGGGCCCTGACTGGACAGGAGGCAGAGGCTAGATCTATCTGGGAGCTCTTCAGGTCTTCCTTCCTGTTAGCATGTCCTGGAGAGATTCCAGGATCTGCTTGATCTCGATGCTCACTCACTCTCTCACAAACTCACTGCTCTGCTTAGGAGTGACAGCAGCATTACGATGGAGGTTAGGGAGAACGGACAAGGCACTGGCTTGTTCTCTGCCTCCCCTCCATCTCGAGCACCGTCCTCTTCAGGCTGACTTTGCCCTTCACCAGCACCTAGTTCCTGGTGGAGGGTGTGGGGGCACGGGAATGGTTCTAGAGCCTCTAAAATCACAGAATCTGTGGGCTGTGGAGGATCCCAGAGAACATGCCACTGGTAGAGAAAACCCAAAAAGGCGAGACTCTTGCCTCAAGCAACATGGTAGAGGGGAGGGAGAAAGTGTGCATAGGTGTGCCTTGCTCTAGACAGTCTAGAGCAAGGCACACCTATGCAGAATCTAGGCCCCCTTCACAGGCATGCGCGATAGGCCCATCCTGAGCAGTTCGAGTCAGTTGGGTCCAATTAACCCCCAGGCAAGCAGTTCTGAGGAGTCCAGCAGGTTCTCTACAGAATGGTGGGGAAGACTGACTTTCTCCAGGCCTCAGATGGCCCTGCATAATCTAGGAGGAAGAAAGATATGTTTCTACCTCTCTCTTACTCTGGTGCCCAGAACACTAAGACCTTCAAGTATTCCAGATAATTTTAATTAATTTCTTCCTAGATAGCCCCCATCTTGCTGGTAGCAAGTCTGTCATGTCAAACCTGGTTCCTAGCTCCGGCTATGCTGCCTACTCTATCCGTTTTTGTCCACCTGTTAGATCCTCTCTGCTGACCTCTCTGCTACTCACGCGGGTCTCTTCAATCCATTTCCTTCCCCAGGGCGCAAATCTGCTTCAAGACTAACTAGTTGCCCCTACCCAGTAGAGGAAATTTTTGGCCAAGAGCCGCCCAACTTTGGTTGGCTACCGGTGTAGGATTTTGTCGTGAGTCTCCTGTAGCCCCGGGGGCCCTGCGACTCTTGATCTTCAGACGAGATAATAAGCCACCCCAGATCTATGTAGCCAATCGATCCGGTATTTTTGCGACTTGGCGGGTTGGAAGCGCTTCGGGGGCTGCGGGCCCGACGGGGCAGGAGACAGAGCCCCGCCCCCGACGCCGCCATTGGCCGTGGTCTAGCGGGCGGCCCCACCGCTCCTTGAGGTCCGCGGATCATCTTGGCTAAGGTTCTGGCTCCGCTGCTCGGCGTGATCGGTTGTGGTGCCCCGGAGCTGCCCGGCTGGTCCAGGGTGGGCGTGCAGGGACCTGGACGCTGTGCTCTCTGGCCGCTCCCCGTCGTGCCCGCTCCCTCGCAGCCACGCGGGGCGCGCACTCCCACTCCCTCCGCGCGCGGCTCCGGGCGCAATGGACGCTGCGCTGCTCCATAGCCTACTGGAGGCCAACTGCAGCCTGTCGCTGGCCGAAGAGCTGCTCCTGGACGGCTGGGGAATGTCACCGGACCCCGAGGGTAGGCAGGAGGCGAGCGGACTAGCCTACCCACACGTGGGTTTGCTTTCCTAGAGCGGGTCTGAGCGGCACCCCGCGCCGCTCTCGGGTCATCCCTCTGAGCTTCCGCTGCGCTCCCTCCTGTCACCAGGTCCCTACACCTACTGCAACACGACCTTGGACCAGATCGGGACCTGCTGGCCCCAGAGCACGCCAGGAGCCCTAGTGGAGAGACCGTGCCCCGAGTATTTCAATGGCATCAAGTACAACACGACCCGTGAGTACCCCTCACTTGCGGGCTTCCCAGAAAGGGGGTTCAGGAAGAGGGGAGGGCTCTGGACCCTGAATCCGACACCTACCGAGGACCTTCATGCAGCTATAGCAATTACCCGGGGACTCTGTAAATGTGCGGGCTCACCTTCTGTCCCTAACGCTGTGGCACTTCTAACCCGGGTTAGGTGGTGGTTTTCCCAGAGTTCTTGAGCTATACGTTTGGAAACAGCCGAGCAAGAAGAGAAGGAAATACTTCTTCTCTTTGGGGGCAAGCGTCCTCTGCACTATTTACTTAGGTGTCTGAAGTTCACCCACTCGGGCTTCGTCTGAACCCAGAGCATTGTATGAACAGATACAATGCTCTCCCATCTCTAAGGCGACGCAGCATATAGATGTTAAGGCCGCAATCCTGTATTCACGTTGTGACTAAGGTAATAAAACCCTAGCACTGTAGAGGAGATCTTAGAAAGAGGAGAGTGCAAATGTTAAGAACATACTGAGCCCAGACTCTGAGGGGTCAGATGGGATGGGTGTCATCTTTTTCTAACCTCTGGGACTTACTCACTGGGCTTGTGAGTCTGGAGCCCACAGCCTTACCTCTGTGCAACCTCAAGTAACAGTGGTTTTCCGATCAGGACCACACCCCCACTTCCTAGGAAGAATAATAGCCTGTAGCTTTCTTCCTGCTGGAAAGCTGCGCAAAGGCTACACACGACAGGAAGAAGACAGCAGGGGTCTGGGAATTCAATGGGGGGGGGGGGGCAGGTGGTGGTTGTATGTGTGCACATGTCTATACAAACCAAATGGAAGGTGTGCTAGTGCTGAACTCCGTGAGGTTGTGGGTAGCCATAACTGGCCCAGCTGGACACCCTCTCCTGTCCAGCCTTACAGGCTGTTTGTCTTTACATCCTAGCTGTGCTGTGTCTGACTGTAATCTACCTCCTCCATCGACACATACACATGCATGTTCGGGCCCTCTGAGGGCAAGGAGGCCATATAGGTACTTAAGACCAGGAAGCTGTGGCCTCACTGACCCAGGCCATGCTCCCTGGGAGCAAGGAGCAGCCTGTTCCGAGAAAGCTACAAATGGATGCTCCTACCAAAGTCTGTGAAGGTAGAGAAGCCACTGAGGAAGGTTTCCCCACCACCTGAGAAACGCCTCCTAATTAAAACAGATCTCACTGGTAGGTAATGAAGATCCCAAGCCAGGAGGTGGAAAAGCAATGACTTCAGACTCCTTCCTAGGAGTAACTAACAAAATTGTATTTTTAGGCTGTGCCCTCCATGGAGTTGGATAATGGTAATCAGGAACCTAATTCAGAAGGGCTGGGACTAAAGGGCCATGCAGTGCCAAATGGAGTGACTAAGCCTGAGAAAGCATTGCCTCAGCCCTTACCCTGACCCTGTTACTGCCACCCACCTGGGACCCCACCTGCCCAGGGCAGGGCAGTGTCTGACTCTTTCCTGCATAGCAGAGCCCAGCATAGCATTATATAACCAATTTGTAGAACACCTACTATGTTCTAGCTGACATAGTAGGTGTTCTACACCTACTTTGAGGCTCTACACCAAATTGAGGCTTCTCCGTGAAATTGTAGACAGGTGAATACAGAGTGATGAATACAGGGGAATTATAGAGATAAGGAAGGGCAGAGACATCACATACCAGACCCGTCCTATCAAATCAAATGAGAAGCCGGAAAAAAGGTCTGTATAGCACTGAGGTTGGTAAACGTGGTGGCAATTAGCCCTTGGTGTCTAATGAACAATTTTCTTCATTGGACCAAAGTGCTGCCTGTACTTCAGCTCCCAGGGAACACTGAGCTGGGGGTGGGGTGCTGGCTTAGAGAGATACCTGGATCTGGAAGGGTACAGTCACTCTGGCTGGAAGAGGCCTCTGACAGCAGTGGAAATACCTGATTGATGGCCCTCCTACGTTCTGCCAGCCCAGCACAACAGCTTTCTTCTGTTGGCCTTTTCAGTAGGATCTTCCGACTAGGGAGAAAACCATTCAGAGGGAAAAGTGTCTTAATCTCATCATACCACAGCCACCCTCCCCCCTCCCCAAAGCCAGGCTTCTCAGAGGGCAGAGGGCAGAAATTCCTTCAGGACAGGAAACGCCCTGCAGGGATGGTAGTGTCTACAGATTTACCTGTGGTCTGTTAACTCAGCTGACCACAGAGGACCTGCTAATCACTGCCAGGTGCCAAACTCACCAAGAGACCCTAGTACCCACAATCCCACTCCTGATGCCCCACCAAGACCCAGCTATCTTCAGGCCCAGGTTGCTGAGCACAGAGGTGGGGGCACAGTTCCTGTGCACGAGGCCAGGCAGGAAGCCATGACCCTCCTGCAACCCCAGGGCAACACTATCTCCAAGAGTGACAGTTCAGCTTGCAAGGAGGACCCGAGAACACTCAATCACCCAATCCTCCAGTCTGGAGGATCAGTGAGGACTCAGCCCTCTGACCTGCACTTTTGAGGCAGGTTTGATTCAGCAGGTAGATACATGATAAGTAGAGGAAGGTGTTCCAGGCAAGAATAAAGAACGGGGGCCTGCCGATGGGGTGTGCTCAGTGCCTTGGAACTATGGAGTGTTGTCAAACCTAATAGATCAAAAACAATAGACCAGAGAGGGTGTGGGGGACTAAAGATGCACAGCATTGCAAGGGACTCTATTGTAGGAATAGGATGGAGCCTTGGGCAAGACTGTGAATAGAGAGGAGCTAGGCTGGGGTCCTCTCCATCTCAGGCAGGGAAAAGAAGGGTAAGAACCCTGCAACAGCTCTCTGGTAGAGAAGATGCTTTGGTAGTAGAGGAGGGTTTCCGTACAAGTGGCCTTGGGCATTAGAATTGACAAGAGAGAAAGGAGATGGCGAGGGACCAAGATACGCAAAAAAGAAATGAGCACAGTGCGGATGTGCTGGCTTTGGGGCATCCTGGGGACCCCTGGGCAGAAGCATCCAAGAAGAAGCTGCCTGAGTAGCAACAGGCCAGGGCACCAGGGTGGAGGTGAGGTATGGGGCAGCTGTAGGAATGGGTGGGAACAGGTGTCTGAGAGCACATCGAAGCTGTGACTGGTCCTATGCAGGTGTTATCACAGCCAACAATGGCCAAAGAAAAGGACCCTGGGCAGGCTCACACACCTGAGTCCATGGCAGAGCCACCTTAGTGCCTGTGTATTTCTTCTAGCACCTTGAGCCCCGGTGTGTGTCTATACTAGTACCCACTTTACTTACCATGTCCAGAGATGGAAACATGGGGAAACAGAGGCTTGAAGACCTGAAATAACTTACCTCCCTAATAAAGCAAGGATCCTAAACTTAGGCAGCTAGATTGTGGGACCTCAGCAAGGAACATAGGACAGAGATGACCCAGTGAGAAGACCCCTGCTTTCCCAGGGTGGACGATGTCATCATCCCTGACCTTCAGCGGGGCAACACCATGCTGTTCAGTCTAGAGTTCCCTGAAGTGGTCTCCTGGGGGAGGGTCTTTCTTCTCTACTTAGTGGGTAGGCAGTCTGATGGGTAGGGTCATGGTGATTCCTGTTCACATGCTCAAGTTCTGACTGCCCAGCTCCTAGAGTTCCAGTGGGAAGTGGACCTCTCACTTTCCCCAGCTTAGGTTCAAATCCTGGGCACCCAAAACCAATCCTAAAGTATCCATGCACAGTATAACCTGGGGCGAGGCCCCCATCCTTCCTGGGTTTCAGTCTCCCACCCATAGGGGGAAAGGAAGTGAGCTTTCAGTAGCTGCTTGTGGGAGAGAGACAGATCACGTAAATTCTACTTTAGTCCACGCCCCATTCACACAGACTTCTCTGAGTGCACATCTCCAGCATTCTTCCCGTCCTCTTTCCCCCCTCCTGTCCTTCCTTCCCTCTATCCCTCTGTCTTCTCTTTCCAACTCCCCCTCACCCTGTCTTTCCCTATTTCTTCTCTACTCCTGATCTCTCTGGGTCCACAGATCAGTGTGCATTACCTCCTCCAGCTCTACCCATCCTGGCCCTGTCTTTGGTCTATGTCCTGGTCCTATGACTACATCTAAGGGCCCCTTGCCTCTCCACCATGTAATGGTCTCCACCTTGGTCTCCACCTGTACTTCATGTCAAAAGGGATCAGTGGGGCCAATATGTATTGAAGCATCCTCAGGCAGCAAGAGGGGATATCTGTCTTCTCCATGGAGAAGACCGAAAAGCCTCTCTTCCTGGAATTCCATTCTAAAATAGAAACACAGCTCAAGGGACCTCCCACCGGGTCTGTGTCCTTGGGCAGGAATCCCCTCTTCAGTGCTATGGCACAGAGGTGTCAAGAAAGGTTACAAAGCCCTTGGCCTCAGGAGACCTAGACTGCTTATAGACCAAATTCGCACAAATGGACGGTCAGAGATTGGGATAAGGGTCATAGCAGGCATTCAGCCATGCCTGGACGGCTTCCCAGAGGGCTGAGACTGCAAGCATTTGGCTGCAAGTCTGAGGGACCCAGACAGACCACAGTCTCTGGACGAGAAGTTAGAGGCCACAGATCCAGAAACTGGTCTACCTCCATCTCCAGAAAGACATGGTCATACCTGGACTCTTCATTTTCCACAGGCAGGAAGCCCTCTGTGTGTGAGGACTGTTTCCCTGCAGAGAGAGAGAGAGAGAGAGAGAGAGAGAGAGAGAGAGAGAGAGCGCCAGGTTCTCCCCTCACAGAAGGTAGTTAATGAGGGCAAAGGGAACAGATAGGGATGCTCTCTGACCTCCAGTACTTAGAACTATCCACCTGTCTCCAGCCACCCTGCCCTGTCGCTTCAGGTAGGAAAAGATCAGCCATGCTCTAATGTCTGTCTGTCTGCCTGTGTGGAAGGTGCCCTGGAGACAGAGAAGTCTGTCTTTCTGAACACTCCTTCCCATACCCCTGGACAGATTAGCCCCCAAACACATTATTGAATCTCTGCTTCATATCAGGCTGTGTTGCCCTCCCTTCCCCCACCCAGGCCCTGAGGAGCTGAGAAAGCAGCTGCCCAAAGACATGTGAGACCTCTCCCCACTTTCCAAGGGTTCCTGTTCTAGAGAGGAAGGCAACAGAGAACAGTGTGGTATTGGCTCCTACGTCGAACAGTGCAGTCGCAGCTGCCAGAGCCAATGGGAGGGTGGAGAGTAAGCGGGGAAGGCTTCCTGGAGGAGGTGTTTGGTTAGAGCTGAAGGAATTGAGCTTGTGTTGTGTCATGTAGAGGAAGGTTGTGAGAGCAGGAAAGGGGAGGACCATGGAGGTGCTGAAGGCCTTCATTCTGCCAGACTCAAAGATGCTGACTGACTGTCCACAGCCCCATGCTGAGGGATCAAGAACTCTGGAGGAATGCTGCTTGATTGTCAGAATATGCCATCTAAATCTTCTTTAGTCCAAGGCCACCAGGAACCTTGGCCTGTCCTGCTGTCCTGTTCCTCTCTTTAGTACTCTTCCCTGTTCTCTGACGACCACAGAAGTCCAGGGCCCTGGAGTCCTCCCTTAGGGAGGACTCATACCCTCCAGCATCCCAAAGAGCCTGTTCTTAGCTGTGCTAGAGTTCATGTCCAGCTTAGCTCCACAGTCAGAAATGCGGTACCTCTGCAGTGCCTGCAGAGACGGGATGGCAGGGAGCCTGGGACACATGGGAGGGAGTGACCTCAGCGCAGGGCTGGGGTCCCTGGTCACTGGCCACCTCCTGATTTGTGTTTTAGTTCTTTTTTCCTTTTATGAATTTCACAGCTTTATTATTATGGGTATGACTGTGTGCATGATGTGGGAGGTCAGGGGCACAGTTGACTGAGTCGGTCCTTTACGTGGCTTGCAGAGATCCGATCAGGTTGCCAAGCTGTCCGGGGAGTGGATTTTTCCCTCAGAGCTACCCTCCCTCTGGTATGTTTTTATTAGTATATGCTACTAATGCTTCTGCTTTGTTTTGTTGAAAGTACAAATAATTAGGTTTTGCCGATTTATTCCTGCTTCTCCCGCCCCCGGTAGCGCCTTTCTAATTTCATGTCATATCTGTCCTCTTTTGCACCTTTCTCAAAATTTCTAGCATCCCTGTCCTCTGGGGGCTGGAGAGATGGCTCAGCGGTTAAGAGCACCGTCTAGCATCCATGTCCTCATCTCCCACACCATTTTATAGTCTGTTTCCACTCTTGTACCCTCTTATCGACATACATACTAACAGTAATATTAGGATCAAATATGACATTTTTGTCTGAGGAGTTGCCCCATTTAATGTAATATTTTCCAGATAGATTCACTTTTCATAATTTCATCTTTTCTTTACAGCTGAGTAAAATTCCATTGAGTTTTAGTCACATTTTTATTACCTCTTCATCTGTTGGTGGACATGGAAGCTGCTTTCATTTCCTTGCCATTGCTGATACTAAATTATCTTAGTTTTCTTATCTTTGTGAAGAGAAAAATGCTGACTTCATGGGGCCATGTCAAAGTGGAGAGGGAACAGTGCTTGGGGATCCCTGTGGGCTCTAGGGAACAGTCGGTGAGGGGCAAGAGGAGAAGGCAGCAGGCAGTGATCTGGGGCCTGAAAGGAGGAGCATCCTTGTTCTTGGGCATGACAGGGAAATCCCACACTACAGAGGTTGTCATTCTGTAATGGTGTGGCCTCTGCATAATATCTTGAAAGGAAGCTGTCGGTCCATCCCACCTGAGAATATCTAGTGCCCAAATATCTAGTATCTAGCTAGAAGGAGGCAGACCTGTCATCCTTCAAATTCTGCTTTTGGGGGGTGGGTTGGAACAGTTATTACTTTGCAAGAACATTGAGTTGAGAGGCAGACAGGTCTAATTCTTCTCATAATGGCTATTTGTCTTCCTCTAGCAAAGTCATCTTCTTCTTTGGACTACCATTTCTGTGCTTTAGGATGCTCCTTTTTTTCTTACAGTCCATGGTTCTGAAACAGTTTGTACTTTGAAGTCCCTAAATTACCTCCTTTCTTAGTCCCTTCACAGGCCAGCATGGTGACAGACCTACATCACTGAGACAGGCCCATTGAGCATTGCTAGGGATGCTAGGGAGCAGAGGCTGAGCCACCAGATGGGGGCTCTCCCAAAGGTCCCTCTACCAAAGAAGAAATGTTGTCCACAGTGAAGTGGATGTCACTCACCCCTGCCCTTCTTCATGGACATAGTATGGCTACCATTAAATTGCTTGGGATCTTCATAACTCAGTCTTCTCATTGTCCCCTGTAAGTACAGGCTGCTGTCCCTACTCAAGGATGGCAGGACATGATGAGTAAAAAGATCTGTGGAACTTGGAAGCTTGAGGTCCAATGTAGACAGTCACAACCCAGGGAGTAGTGTCCTAGAACATAATAACAATGAGATGCATTCTTTGGTTCTAGGTGTCATAGGTAGATGACTCCAGAGAGGCTTTCCCTCTCCATATCTGGTTTGGGCAATGGCAGATTCCCAGCCTTAGGAATTCAGACCAACAAGATTTCTAGGTCAGGCTGGGCCTGAGTAAGTGTGAACATCACCAGCTGCCTGACCTCTGGTTACCTGCTTCCCAAGTGCTGTCTATGATAAGGCCAAGGAGATGTGCAAGGTGATCCTAGATCCAGCCAGTCCTAACTGTCCTGTACAGAATCACTCTCTCAGGGAAGTCCACCTGATCTGGAAAGCTCAGGGAACTCTCTGTGAGTATTGTGACTGTGTGTCATCCACCCAGATATGTCTATGCATCCCCAGCAGTTTCTTGAGCAGTTAGTGATACCATACATCATTGCTGCCCAGGCTAAGCAGTGGAGACTATGGAGGGGAAGTTGGATAGACTTTCTACTCACTGAGCAAGAAAAATGAGTCAATCAAGGCTCAATTGTTCCAGTAAAGAAATGGATTAATCTGGGGCAGCTGAACTTGAGGCAATGGGGAGATTTTCCTCTCTGAATGTGGTCACTAGGGGTCCCAACACCCCTCTGAAATGGCACAATTGGCTGCATGAAACCTAGGTGCAATGGGGAATACCCCCTTCTTCTGGAAAAAAGAAAACAGGCTCTGTGGCATCTCAGGAGGATGTGTTCCCCAAGGAAATCCACACTGTTGGGTGACCACAGACATGTCACTTCAAAACGAGGGAGACGTATCCTTACCTTCTTACATTCTCAAGGAAGTACCCATTGACCCCATTTCTAGTGTTCCTCCATCCACAACAAAGACTGTGTCTGCCAAGTAAAGGATGCTGTCCACAGGGTTTGTTTGAGGCTGGTGCCCCACAGGACAGGAGCTTGGACTTGGGTGTGGCTGAAGTTGCAGCAGTGGGTTGGCCTGTCATTGGATGTTTGAGACACTTAGTTGCCTCCTTCATGTCTGCTGTTGTGCGGTGTGAAAGGGTACAGACATCCAAGGTTGTCAACCCTCCTCCTGGCTTGCCCCCGAGGCTCTTTGAATTCCCCAGTAATGTAGACTACAGTGTCAGTTTTGGTTGGTTCCTGTGTGTTCAGCTCTGTTCATCACTTAAGAATGGGCCAGATGAGACAGAAATACAGGCCATACCTTAGGAGATCTCAGCCTGGTTGTGGGCAGGGTGAGAGCAAAGGGTCTTTTTAAACAGGAATCCTCAAAGAACAATCCTAGCCCAGCATGTGCCAGACAGAAGTGAATAGCTAAACTCTTGGGGGGCAACAGCAGTTGTGGATACTGCTGGAGAAATTGGACTAACTGGACCTAGGTAGTCAGGAGCTCCCCAAGGTCTTCCCACCTAAACACAGAGATAGGGTTGGAGCGTTGGTTTTGCTGTCCATGGTGCTGAATATGCCGTGCCAGTACCCTGGCTTCTGTAAAGGTTATTACTAGCCCCTACCTCCCGGCTTCCTTCCTTATAATTCTTTCCAAATAGCCAATGACAACATCTTCCTCTGCAACCCAACCTCCCTCACTATTCCTTTTATACCCAGCCTGCGTCTTGAATTATTTCCCAGAATGGTCTGCCACATTTCTTTACTTGGCCCTGTCTTATCAGTGAGGAAATGGGAGACAGAGGTGGTAATATAGGGAGCATTGGGAATTAGGGATTCTTGTAAATGTCAGAATGTCTTCATTTATCAAAATGGAAAGGCCCACTTATTAGATAAGCAACCTACCTAAGACACCAATGGTTTCATTGGAAACCAATGGGAATGAGGTGTTTTTTTTTTTTTTTTTTTTTTTTTTTTTTTTTTTTTTTTTTTTTTTTTTTTTTTTTTTTTTTTTTTTTTTTTTTTTTTTTTTTTTTTTTTTTTTTTTTTTTTTTTTTTTTTTTTTTTTTTTTCTGAGCTGGGGAGCTGAGACAAAAGGGAGAAGACTTGGCCATGGTCACCTAGCCACTGAAAACAAAATTAGAGATAAATTATAGGCTACCACTCACCCCAGTCAGGATTCTGAACCACCTTGAGTGAGCCTCTGAACAAGAAACTGTTAGCAAAGCATTGGTACCTGAAATGGAAGAGCCTGTTGCTTCAACAATCCAATGGCACTCTGAGATGCCTGCCTGTAGCATCCAGACTTTAAGCTTTAATAGCCCAGTGCCACTCTGGGGATCTCCACCTGTAGCATCCAGATCCTAATGCCCCTGGAAGGACACATCACACACCATTGACATCGATCCTCAGCGGGTGCACCTGTGTTGCTGTGGTAACGGGTACCCACCTCACTGCATCCAGCCCCATAGTTATGGCCTGGACATCTCCCTCAGACTGTATGTGCCCATCCTCCTGTGGTTTAGAGGGAGGAGGAAGCAAGGCTCTTCCACTCTCCTGTCCAAGGCTGTGCCTGAGGGCTCGATGCCCTCATTAGCTGTAGCAGACAGCTCCCTCAAAGAGTGGACACATCATGTCTTCCAGTCTTCTGGTACCCAGTGTTGATAGCCAGAAACTCATCCCCAGACAGCAGTGGGTCCCTGGAGGGAAGCCCTTTTCACTTCTGCATACCACATTTCAGATAATGATTTTTCAAGGCTTAGCAAATCTAAGTCAGTTCAATGCTGTCCACATATACTCCAAGTCTCGCTCCTGAGGGGGCACGCAGTGACCCCAACATAAAGTCTGCCTACTTGTCTGTCACCAGGAAGCTTAAGTTCAGTAGCAAAGGAAGAGACTAGATTCAAAGAGACAGAGCCCATACTGAATCACGGCAAGTGGTCTAAAATAGATTTTTGATTTTCAAACTACAGACTGTAGAACAATAGTGTACTGTGAAATTGATTTTGCGGGTCACGACTAGCATTTGTATATGCAGCAAATAGATGGATGCATTAGAACAGAGTAGAATGAAAAACAATATAGCTGTGGTCAAACTAAATTTTACTTTGTGAAACTGGATCCAAGCACTCTTATGCGCATGTGCATGTGTGTATTCTTCTAGATAAAACTGTACGTGTTATTGGAGTCCTAAAGCAATAAAAGGTGAAGTGCTATGTTCCAAGAACTGAGACTCTCTAGAAGAGGTACTTAGAAGGAAAAGAATGATGGATGTGATGTAGAGTGTTGGACAGGCCCTGAGGGGGAGTTGGCATTGGGCCAGTTGGAGGATAAGCTGGAGTTTGTTGGGGACCAGAGAACATGCAGGAGTGCCTCGGAGTCTGGGGCAGAGTTCATCCGAACATGCACTAGACTCACTAAAGCAAATGTCAGCTGGGGAGGGGGGCTAGGCAGACATGGGGTCCAGGAGTAGAAAAATTCTAATAGCATGCCAAGAAAATTGAAATTCATTCTTGAGAGAAATAAAGAGACACGTATTGATGGTTTTTAAGCAGGCATAGCATCTAATCAATGCCCTGTACCACTTTTCTTACCAATAGTAAAGGAGCTATTCTCACAACATGCCATGTAAGGGATGTCACTGGATAAAGGAACAGCAGGACTTTGGGAGTTTGGGTCTTTCTACAGAATATATATATATATATATATATATATATATATATATATATATACACACATACATACATACATACATATATTTTTTAATTTTATGTGTATGAGAGTTTTGCCTTCAAGTATGTCTGTACACTGTGTATGTGCTTAGTGCAAAGAAGTCAGAACCAGGTATTGGATTCCCTGGAACTGGAGTTAGGGATGATTGTGCAGCACTAAATGGGTGCTAAGAATGGAACCCACATACTCTGCTCTTAACCCCTGAACCATCTCTCATCTCTTTCTGATGGGGCTGAGAGCTGGAGAGGGGCTGGGGTCTCTTGTTGAGGGTTACAGTTATTGTGAGACACTGTGGGATGACTCAAGATCCTTACAGAGATGTGCCTCATGCTGATGGTACCAGAGGCAAAGTTTTTTTAACCCTGAATTTGAAAAATCTGTTGGCTTGGAGCACCAGATTAAAGGATAATTAAGCTAATAGACCTGCCTCCATTGTTTTCTGTTCTTTGGCAATGCTCCTTAATAATCCCATCTCTGTGAGCTCACTGTCAGCCCAGTGGAAGTGAGTTTCTAAGTAACTTAATATTTTTTTTTTTCAGAATTCACTGCTTCCACAAACAATCTAAAGTTTCTTCTCCAGTTCCATGACTCTGTGCTCTGAGCTATTTATTTTAATTAGCTTTATATTGTATATCTAACATGAGCCAAAAAAGAAAACCCACGAACCCATTAGCCAGTAAGCAGAGCCCTGGAACAAATCACCCCCAAACAATGGATTATTTGGAATTGTAATCAAAGGGGAGGTGAGCTCCCTGCTAACAGTGGGCTGCAGAGCTGAGACTGGGGAAGGGCTTTGTGGGATCTCAGGCAGGAGGCACCCTCCTTCCCGGAGGGTGTAGGGGTGGGCTATGCAGAGAGATGCTTCAAACCTAGACTTTGCAGGTCAGAGCTCGGTTAAATGCTGATGGGTATGAGCCTTCATGCTTTACCCTTGATGGAGCCTGAGCTTCTGTTACTGGACATGGCTGCTCCAGAATGTCCCACTGGACACCTCATTAAGCTCTGATGTGAATACTGGTTCTCACCAGTGATATATACAACACACAGTGATCTGCAAAGTGATCATAGGTCCAGGGCAGGAGCACAGGTCTGCATCCCCGTACTTGTGTGTTATCATCACCTGGTGACCTAGAGGTCAAGAACACAAAACCCAGAGCCAGACCTTGCCATCTTGGTATTCTTGCCGCTCCCCACACCTCAGTTTCCTCCTCTATAGATAAAGGATCAGAACAAAGACTGAACAGCAAGGGTATCTTGTCCATTAGACTCAGCTAGAAGTGCACCTGAGCAGGCAAGCACATGCCGTGTAAGTGGTAGCTATTGTTGAGATGCGAAAGCTGCTATTGGAGAAGAGTATAGGGTACGCATGGGAAATGATGGAGGCAGGGATGGAAATGGTTTGTTGTGCTAAAAGCAGCTAATCTTCAGCCACAACTCAGGACTCACAATTGGGAATAAAATAAAAGAAGGTGCACAAAGGGCTGGTCAAAAAGTGTGTCTGAAATGGGTTTTAGCATGCCTTCCAGCTACGGTGCGAGATAAAGCTCTTTGTTCAAATTTCATATAAATGACTCATATACGCATTCAGATATGCATTGTGTTCTCAGGTCCAGGGGAACTGAGAAGCGTGGACCTTATCCTGCAGGTACTAGGGAGCCAGGGAGGGTTTTTGAGGAGGGGCAGTAGCCTGACTCTCAGCGGTTGGCATCTTCTCTAGGGAATGCCTACCGAGAATGTTTGGAGAATGGAACGTGGGCCTCAAGAATCAACTACTCACACTGTGAACCCATTCTGGATGACAAGGTGAGTGACTCTGCTTTCTCCCACCAAGGTCCTCACAGAGTGTTAGGACTCAGCCTGAGCACAAAGGACCTTGTGGGCAACAGAACTAGTCTTTGTGTTACCCAGACCCTCTTTTTGATGTGTGTCCTGTCCTCTATGGAGTCTTCCTCCAAGAGAGCTTCAGCTGGTGGAATAAAACTTGGAAAGGGCACAGGAGTATGGCCAGTGGGATACTGAGAAGCTAGCAGGATCTGCAAGCACGTTGTTTTCTCTTCCACTGACCCTCCCTTCCCTACCTGACATTTTGCTTCTATTATTCCATGGAGAAACAAGTACAGCCTCATCAGGACCATCCCAGCAGGAAGATGGGCCTTGCCACCCAGTACTGGCTCTTGCTCCAGAAATTGATTCAGTACTGCCAAAGGTCTAACCTCCTTTTGGCCATTAGGTGTAGTTCTGTGATCTAGCCCAGGGCCTCATGTGTGCTAGCAAGCGCCCTACCTTTGAACTCCACCTCCAGCAAGCTGTGCTTCACTTTTGACCCCAAACGATGTGTCCCAGCTCCACCCCTCCCTAGTGCACCCGAGGACATCCTCAGTGGGTCTGGAGCTCTTCTTCAAATGAAATCCAAGTGCATAGGCTGAAACATTTGCCTCTTCTGAGAAGCGGTGCCATAGAATGTGAGCCCAGGCATTCCACAGAGAGACCTCAGAGGAACAGGAGGAGAGCTATACAACCTGGATAGAAAGACACTCTCTCTGACAACCCTCTCCCCTTCCTCTGCGTCCTTACAGCCCCTCAGGTGATGATTCAGTGTAGACTGACTTACATTCCCTTTGAGTGCTATTCCTAAGTGTTTTACCATGTGTATCTTCATCGCTCAGCTCAGGGACCAATTTCAACATAATCCTCCAGGTCTCCCACAGGTCATTGTCTCTAAGCTAAGAGGAAAAGATGGTTCCATAGTCATAGCTAAGGGTCATCTCACCTTCAGTTGCCCCATCAGGTGAGCCTGAGGAGAGACTAAACCCATATGCGACACTGTAAGAGGCTCAAGTTTCACATCTGTATCTACAGCTCTACAGTATCTCAGAATAGACCATGTCCTCCACTGGGCAGTGGTCATGCATGCCAAAATCTCAGCACTCAGGAAGCAGAGGCAGGTGGATCTCTGTGAGTTTAAGGTCAACTTGGACTACAAAAGAGAGTTCCAGGATAGCCAGAGCCATTACACAGAGAAACCCTGTCTCAAAATAGATAGATTAGATAGACAGACAGACAGACAGACAGACAGACAGACAGATAGATAGATAGATAGATAGATAGATAGATAGATAGAAAAATATAGGCCTTATCGATGTTCAATGTACCTTTAAAATTTTATTTTAGGAGGCCTGACCACAGGTCTGTGAGTGTGTGTGTGTGTGTGTGTGTGTGTATGTTGCTGAGAATCGAACCCAGGACTGGCCCTCTACCACAGATCCCCAGCTCCAGCTCTCCACTTTTTTTTGACACATTAAGATGTCTAGATAGGTTCTCCTAACTCAACCTCTGGAGTAGCTGGATTACAGGTCGCACCTCCAGGCTTTAGCCATTCATAACAATAGAGCTACCGGGGCAACAGGGAGATCTAGAAGTCAGGATTGGTGGGAAAACTTAAAGCATCCAGGTCAGGACAGAAATGGCTAGAGTACCAACTGTCCTCCCACACAGCCATTCTGTCTTCCAATGCCTGTCTGTCTGTCCAGCAGAGGAAGTATGACCTGCATTACCGAATCGCCCTCATTGTCAACTACCTGGGCCACTGTGTTTCCGTGGTGGCCCTGGTGGCCGCTTTTCTGCTCTTCCTAGCCCTGCGGTGAGTTCATCTCCACCCTCCCTTGTCCTTAGCTTTATCTCCCAGACATTGTCTCCTCCATTTGGGGGCCTAGGAAGAGAGAACACAGTGGGTTAAGTCAGGTGCTGGAGCATGACCACCAGCCTGCCTGAAAGGTGCAGAGCAGACCCTGCTGTGACCATGGGGGGGAGTGGGAGTGGGGAGCTGGGAGGAATTGGGGGGAAGTGGGGGGAGGAGGAGCAGGGGGGAGAGGGAGCAGGGGAGGGGGGAGCAGGGGGGAGTGGAGGGGGACATCTTCATCTCAGACTGAGTCTTTCTCAGTTGGTCCTTACCCTGCTGACCCCAGCCCAAGCCCCAGCCGAGCATGGCTGACCCTGACCTGGGCCTCCACAGGAGTATCCGCTGCCTTCGGAATGTGATCCACTGGAACCTCATCACCACCTTCATCCTGAGAAACATCACGTGGTTCCTGCTGCAGCTCATTGACCATGAAGTACATGAAGGCAATGAGGTCACTGCTGGGAGCCTCATACCTGGGGGTGCCGGTCTCTCTGCCTAACACGTGTCCCGTGTAGTGAACCACCGTGGGCCAGGCCTTGGGGGTTGCTCCCAGCTCATCTCTGCCCACCCCCTCCCCACCACACCTAAACCATCCTCCAACTCCAAGCATCTTAGAGGGAAAGGAACTGGCGCTCACGTCTATCAGAGGTTTTATTGCTTATTTTTCACATAGGACTGGAGAGATTATTGTTCATTCCACAGACATGGAAACTAAAGCTCAGATGTGAGGGTTACATGCTGAGATGGTGTCTCCACACCATGGCCTCACAGATTAGGTGTCCATCCTGAATTTGTGTCAACTGTTACTGCATAGTGTCCAAGTCACTATAAAACTGTAGATGGGAAGACGGCCAACCTCAGTCTCTGGCACATCTCAGCTTTCGGCACATTCTCTTTGGCTGGCCTGACACCATACACACACACACACACACACACACACACACACACACACACACACACACACACACACGCATGGGCACAAACTCTTAACTCCACCTGGGGGCTGAAGCCTTCCTCAGGGCCAGGCCAGTGTAATGTGGTGTCAGGAACACTCTAGCCCTATTGTTGGCTGGCACACAGAAGAATGCACTTCACCTGCAAACAGGGACAGCCTTACTGTTGGGGGTTCGTAGCCTCCCACCCACAACACTCTAGAATAAAGGAACAGCAGCTCCAGGGAGCCAGGATTAGGGCTGGGGCTCTAGGGGTTGAGTTATAGGGAAGCCAGCAGCTCAACCTCGGAGCAGTACCCAGGTTCAGATGGGTAGGTCATTTGGGAGGAAGCAGGCTACCCTGGGCTTCCATTACTCAGCTGGTTGCTGGCCCCGCATTCTCCACATGCTAATTTTGACTGTAAGAGAGTCTTGGAAGAAAGACACACAGGATGGAAGCCGAAGGGTTGGACCCTGGCTCAGAGGAGAGCCCACTGTGTGAGTCTGGGCCAGTGTCTTTCCCTACATCCTCTGCAATATGCTCAGGGGGATCTCCTTACTCAGATCAGGAGACCCTGATCTACTGATAGACCACAGAATAGCAACCCTGACCGCCTCCCATTCATGTCTCAGTCTCTCTCTCTCTCTCTCTCTCTCTCTCTCTCTCTCTCTCTCCTTCCCCCTTTCTCTCTCTTGTTTTTGTTTGGTTTTCAAGACAGGACTTCTCTGGGTAGCCCTGGCTGCCCTGGAACTCACTCTTTAGATTAGGCTGGCCACAAACTTAGAGATCCACCTGTCGGGCTGGAGAGATGGCTCAGCCGTTAAAGGCTAGGCTCACAACCAAAAATATAAGAGATCCACCTGTCTCTGCCTCCCAAGGGCCGAGATTAAGTGTGTTCCACCACCATCATCCTGCTTGTTTTATTCCTTTTACGTGAAAGTTCAAAGTCTATCCCTAATAGGAATCCCGTCTGACTAGCTATATAACGGACAGAACCTGAGCATTGAAACCAGGACTGGTCAAACCTAGTTCTGCTTGCAGAAAGCCAACCAGCCTCCCTTTCTAGACTGAAAACAAACATCAGACATAGTAATGTCAACCTGTAATCTCAGCTACTTAGAAACCTCAGAAAGAGTTTTATAAATTTGGAGCTTACTTGGGTCACATAGGGAGTTCATAGCCAGCCTGGGCAATTTAGTGAGCACTGTTACAAAATACAAGTATTTTCAAATGACTTAAAAGCTAGGACTGTAGCCTAGCAGATGGGAGAGGCTGGGTTCTGTCCCCTCTAACACATGAGCAAAAAAGAGACTGAAGAGGTGAGGAAGGAGAATGGGTCCTCTGGGAGGAGAGCGGCCCAGAAGTGAGGTGGGGGGCTGAGCTACCCCACTGAGAGTTGGTATTCTTTGAAGCCCCATGAACCCCAAAGTTTGCCCTCTGCCTCCCTGTGGGGTGTGCTATGTTGCCCAGCAGCCTCTCACCACCCCACCCCACCCCGCATGCAGGTCTGGTGCCGCTGTATCACTACCATCTTCAACTACTTCGTGGTTAC
The DNA here is from genome assembly GCA_004025045.1 of Sigmodon hispidus. Taxonomy (NCBI): domain Eukaryota; kingdom Metazoa; phylum Chordata; class Mammalia; order Rodentia; family Cricetidae; genus Sigmodon; species Sigmodon hispidus. The sequence continues at coordinate 11,187 of PVIH01009151.1, read as the reverse complement.
CAACTTCTTCTGGATGTTTGTAGAAGGCTGCTACCTGCACACTGCCATCGTCTTGACATACTCCACGGAGCATCTGCGCAAGTGGCTCTTCCTCTTCATTGGATGGTGTGAGGGTCCCTGGGCTGGAGGGCCTGCTGGGAAAGGGGCACCTCTCATGAAACTTCCCTCTTCATCCTGAGGCCAAGGGCTGGAACCCAGCCTGCCTCGATAGTCCCCATGCAGCCAACCAGTGATGACCCTGTGCAGTCTTGGCCAATGCCCAGTACAGCTCTGCCTACCACCCCTGTATCATCTCAGAATGTATCTCCTTTCTCCATTCTGTCCCTAAACTGTCCAGAGGTCATTCCAGGAAGCCTTCCTCTTACCCGAGGTGACCAAACCAAATATCTTTGTTTCTGGCTTCAAAAGAAAAGGGAGCTGGTTCTACCTCTCTGTCACACCATTCTATGCCTGGAGAGGATGCTGAGCTTTGGGGCAGGAGCTGAGCAAGGCACCACAGTATCACAGATGGCCTGTAGTTGGAAGACCAAACACATAGTCCCAGGCCCCTTGTGATCTCCTGCCTTGAGACAAGAGGGTCTTTCAGCATCCTCCATCCTGTGCAACGCTTATCTCTTCTTTCAGGCATCCCCTGCCCTATCATCATCGCCTGGGCCGTGGGCAAACTCTACTATGAGAATGAACAGTAAGTGGGACAGGCCATTGTGGGGCTTGTGAGTTAAGATAGGCCAGCCTTTTGGCTCTAGTCCAGCCCTGGGTGGGGTGCAATGGCAGACCAGAGCAGACCACTCTTTTGTAGTTCTCAGACAGAAAGGAATAGGTCTCAGACAAGTCCTCACACACCAGGCCCGCACGGTGTATCTGTGGAATTCAATTCAGCCTTCCTTGCATCTGAGAATGGAAAACTGGATGACAGCATCCAGTTTTCAGCCCGGATGACAGCATCTCTGCATGAGACCTCAGTGGCAAGAGGTGGCAAGTGGAATTTAGGTTGTGGAACCGGAACAGGATCATAAGGGCCTTAGCATTAGGAAAGTCTCACAAAGATAAGAGCTGTTCAGGAAATGGAGGACTGCCCTGGTAGGTGATAAGCTTTCTCTCAAAGGGCTGTTCAAACAGAAATTTTGGATGCTCCAAGATGGCTGTCTGAGACTAGCCTGCAGTGGATGACCTCTGAAGGTCAGTCCATGCTGGCAGAGTCGAAAGTTAGCCTAGTCTTTTTCTTGGTCCCAAAATGTTTCCAGCAGTCGGTGAGCCTGGCCTGGTAGCAGGCTGTTTTCACTGAGTGTCTGAAGCTCAGCTCAGAGACTAACTAAAGACTGTGTCCAGAGCTGGAGAAGGACTCACTTCCATACCCGCAGCTTTGTGCTATGAGTTTGTAGTGTATAGCACAGGTTCTCTAAACAACAGGTGGCATGGGATGGCTGGGCCTAGAACAGTGAAGGGGAGCCCAGCTCTTCCTTGGTTCCTGTTCTTGCTGCATTTCCAGTCCTGGGCTCCCACAGCCTAGAACAAAGTAAGGAACTTCAAATGAGAGCCAGGGCAATCCCTGAGACTGGCCACTGAAGGCCAGTCATTACCAGATACAGCAACAACAAAAAAACTGGGAACGGCCTTGCAAGGGCAGTGCATGGAACTGTCAGGAAGGGTCACACCAGAGGGGCCTAGATCTGAGTTGAGACTGGCCCTCTGGGCGCAGCCCAATAGGTCACCTTGGCTGTCCTGTCTTTGCAGGTGCTGGTTTGGCAAGGAACCTGGTGACTTGGTGGACTACATCTACCAGGGCCCTATCATCCTTGTGCTCTTGGTATGTCCTATGAGGGTTAAGGGGTTGGAGCACTAGGAGCACAGCAGGAGATCCACACTGACAAAGACTTGGCCTTGGCAGCACCCTGAACTACTTTCATACCCTGCACAAGGCACCCAGCTTCCATCATCCCTGGGGCCTGGGGCCACCCGAACATGGTTCCAGACTTTCTTTGGTATTTATTTTCACTGGGTGGAGAAATGGTCTGTCTGGTTGGTTCTTTGCCAGGCACAATGCTGGGGAAGGAAGATAGGCAAGCAGCTGGTACAAGCGAAAGGTGTGCGGGCTTCTGTTCGGCATGGAGCTGAGTTCCTATGCCCCAGGAACACCCTCCAGGGCCCCGCCCACCGCCCTCAGGCTGGCAGCAGATTCCAGAAAGCAGCATAATGAGCAATTGTTCCTAGGCCAGCTCCCCGCCCTTTGCCAAGTGTATTCACATCTAAGATATAATTGCCACCACATCTTTAATCCACAACAAGCTTTAATTAAGACAGAGTTTAAGTAGGAGCTGCATTCTGGGGGGGGAAAGGAGCCTATTATATATCATACATTAAAAAATATACAAAAAGGCTCCATAAGAAATTGGCATTTATATAAGATTTATTTCAGGCTTCTCTGTGTACCAGATCTCTTAAAGGGCCATAGATCCTTCTGGAAAATTCAGAGGATGCCCTCCTGTTGCACACAGCAGGTACCTAGCAGGGTCTACCTTTGTCTACCATGGCGACAAGTACCATCTACTTCTTCCATTTCCTGACTCGCTCCATCTCTACTGTTGGAGTTACAAGACCTCATCTTTAGAGTGTCCTTGATAGACATCAGCTAAAGATGACTAGGAGGATTTTCCACCCACCTTCAGGGCTCCACTCACTTCAGCAGAGGCAGAAGCTGGTCTTTGTCAGCAGTAAGAGGAGGATTGTCCTTGGACTGGAAGCTGAGTGACTCACTCAGCTCTCGGGGTGAATGAAAACCTCCCAGCCAGCTGCCAAGAGCTCATTCGAAGGGATGGAGCTTTTGATAAACCTGGGACTCAGCCAAGAAGGCTGGCCTGGATGGGAACCAAAAGCTTCGGAATGAGCTCCTGCCTAATACTGCTGTTCAGGTAGTGAGGGACCATAAAGGAAGGGGAGAGGGTGTTTGCAGTCCAGTTCCCACTTACTGCCCAAGTACGCCCACTTATCCTGCTGCACACACGCCTCCTTTGGAGCCACGTAATTATAGTAGCGGAGGCTTCCGGGACCTGAGTCCTTCTTCAGGTTCCTAGCAGTTCCAATCCTCATACTTCTGCTACATAGGTGAGATGGAACTCTCCACTGCAGAGATAAACCCAAGGTTACCAGCACAGCTAATGGAACTGAGACCCAGGGACCAACTTCTACCTGCTTGGCTTTCCTGCTCTCTAGAGGCTCGCCATCATGTATTTCTAGATTCTATGAATGTAATTTGGTGGTGGAGTCCATGAGAAGCCTGACCTCTGCCTAGTAGTTGTTGTGGGAAAAGGATGCTCATTCTTTACAATTGACACAGCCTTTTCTCCATGATTGCTACTCTGCACCAATTTTCAAGGCAAGTTCTGTGCTTATCTGTGTTGGACAGTTGAAGAAGCAGAATCTTCGGTTAGGGATTTGCCTAAGGCCACAAAAATGCTAGGAATTTGAACCTGTAGAGAGCCACACAGGAGATGGTCCTAGGACCTGTGATGGTGACTGCAGCAGCAAGGTCAAGGTTATCCCCCAAGACAAATAGCCTTGGACCCAACCTGGCACCTTGGAAGAGCTGTGCTGTGTGCAAAGTTCTTAGAATGTCCCTTTGCAGGTGGGAGGCTGTCTATCTATCTGCCCTGGAGGTTGCCTCAGGACTATTAACTCTATAACTTCAGTCTAGCCTGTTTTTATGCTGAACTAGCCCTATGACACTAGAGAAAGTCTCAGGCTGATCGCCCCCTGCAAGTGCTCTAGGGCCCAAAGGACACAAGATAGACATCTAAAACATGTGACACTTAAAATCTGATTGACTAATGTTGAATGCTGGGCTTTGTAGCTCATGGGAAGTGACTCCTTACTTTACATCTCTCCCCAAAGTACCTTCAGCATCCCTACAACATCCCTACAGCAATCCCTACAGAATTCCCACAATCCTTGGCCATACCTTATTCTAATGTAGATGCCTGAGACCCCAGTCTACTCCAACAACATGCATATATAACAACATCCAGGGACTTTGGCTATGCACATCTGTGGTCCTGAGTATAATGTCAGGTGTCCACAGCTGCTGGGAGGGGAAGTGTGCTGTCCGAGGTTTCTCCCTGTGCCCTGTGTGTAGCAATGCATCTAGTGAGGACCAGTCTCCCAGGGGCTGTAGCTGCTAGCCAAGGTCATCTGAGGGGTCCCCAGGCTATATGCATCCATGTAGAGCAGAAGGAGGTGTGGTGCAGAGAGCTGAGATGGATGACAGCCCAAAGGAGGCAAGTACAAAGCCTGGAGAGACCTGCTCAAAACCAGGAGAGGGCAGGAAAGAGATGTCCCTTAGGCTGGAGAGGACCATCTTAAGGCGTGCATCTAGAGGACTCATATGCTGCTGCTCTGGAGTCTTTCTCTGGAGTACCCAAAGCCTCGCTGGGACAGACCTCTAATGGGGAGGGGGGCCATGCTGCTGAACATGAGAGTGTAGCCGGTTTGTGTCTGCCCAAGTTACCTTCATCCCTAAAGCAGCAGCATGTGTAGGGATTAGGGGAAGGGGGCTTCTGTCTGCGGCTTGACAAATCCGTCCATTACACCTGTGTTTCTTTTTTTTTTTTTTCCTTCTTTATTTTGTATTTATCAAAAAAACAGTAAAAAGAATTTAAAAATGCGGAAGAGTTAACAATAACTATACAGAGGATAATAATCATAAGCATGGCTTATCAAGGGTGGAAATGCAAATAAGATTACTACACATATATTTTCTTTGTGTTCAGCTTTCCCTATATATCCTTATTCAAGGTCTCTTCCCCCTCCCAACACATCTGGTCATTTTTCTTCTCTGCAACTCCCCATCCCCTCCCTTGGCAGGGAGCAGACAGTCCTATGGTCACACTGGCCCAATAATGCTTCGATCAGTCTTCACTCCCGGCCAAATCCAGTTTTGTCCCCCCTCCCTCAAGAGTGAGTCAGGTGTTCCTATAGTTGGACTTGGGTTTGAAGGGTCAGTCCAGGGTGTTTCTGATCCCAAGCTGTTCAGTGGTTGTGGTTTGCAGCTTGGGCATGTTTGGCTTTTTTTCTTGTTTACACCTGTGTTTCTAAAGCGGGGCTGGTGGCAGGGCCTGCCTGTAAGAGACTGTGCTTGAGGAATAGATGTGTGGTGTTTGAGGCTGCACCTGAAATGGTGTGCTCTTCATTGTTGAGCTCTAAACTGCACAGACCTCCCGAGGCCTGTCCTGTCTGACACAGAGTATAGAGACTGAAATGCTTACATTGTGGCATTCAAGACAAGATCTTCTCACATGGTCGCTGCCTTGATACCTACCACCACTTTCCAGGCTCAGGCCCTCGATAGGCCTGGCACCCACTCCCCTGAGCCTCCTGAGGAGAAGCAGATGAAATGCAAATGGCCATGGCATTGAACCACCAATGTTAGAGATGCGGGAAGATTCTTCAAGAAGCTAGACTCCCCCGTACCACTCCAGCCACGTAGACCACCTGAAGAACATTCCAGGGGAGTGCCTTGCAATGGGGTTGTTGAGGGAGATGGATTTTTCTGTGTGGACTTTCAGGTGCTTCTCCCTCTGGTAGCTTGTGCCAACTCCCACTGGCCTCCATCGGGGCTGGCTCCTCCACCCAAGACCCCTCTCTCCCGATCTGGTCTCCTCCTGGAAACTTCCCACTTTGACAGCTAACAATGTCACCAGTTCTCAGGTTATTTTAGTGCCATTTCTCCAGCCCTTTCTAAATGAGTTCTAAGAAAAAAAAGGAGTCCCTCCCCATCTGCTAGTTGTTATAGATCTCCATGAGCAGGTGCTGTGTCTATCTGTCCAAGGGCCTTTATTGGCACCCAGAAAAGAAGCTGGCATGGTAAGGTGATTGGTCAAGTTCAAGAATAGTTAAGTACAGCCAAGAGGCAGGTTGGATCAAATCTGGGTCCAGTGGCCCATTGAGGAGTTGCATGTTTTGCTTCGGTGTGCTGGGTAGAGTGGCAGATGATGCACTAGGGATTGGTTATAGGACTTCTTGGAGAGAGATGAAGGTATCTGGGGTGAGGTTGACCTAGATATAAAAGAGGAAGTTGAGAAACAAGTTCAAAAGGCAAGAGTAGCTTCCTGGGGGCACAAACCCAGGTAGGGTACCCTGTTAATCAAAGGAGAGGACCAGTTCTCCTATTCACTACATATCAGCCACCTTTCCTGCCCTGCTCACCACAGAGAAAAGGGCCCAGGAGCCAAGGGATGCTCACTGACTGCTAGGTGCATGAGATGGGTGGGTGGGTGGAAGGATGGATGGATGAGCAAAAACAATGAGTGGACAATCAAATGAAGTATTTGGTAGGATGATGGATAGATAGATAAATATTTGATAGGTCAACAGATAGATGAAACATTAGTAAATTAGATGATATTTAATGCAAGAAAATGATATAAAAACTTGAGTATCTGTTTCAACAGTCTCTTCTCTCAGAGTGGTCATAAAGAACTGGAAAAAGACCCAGGACTTTGTGTTACCTTAGTGTAGGTGAGTCTTTAGACAAAAACAGTCAGTAGGTCATAAGCAGCCTCCTGGAAGGCTTGCCCTTCGGCTGTCTGTGGGCTCACTAGGCTGTATACTACGTATGCATGTGAGAGCATAGTGAAGCTGCAAAGAGGTGAGAATTCAAGTCCACCTGTTCCTTTACCTTCCAGCTTGGGAGACTGTCAGGGGTTACATGGCTGATTCATGTCCCTTACTCCCTGCTTGGAATCTATAGTATAGGGTATATGTGTGTCTCCACACAATGAGCCAGCAGACATGCCTAGGCTAACTACGTGTCTCCTAGCCTATAAACACTTTCTGAAAGAGTCCTAACAGGTTTGTACACACTCTCATCCCTGTTTGCCTGCACTTAGCACTACATGAAGAGAAATTCAGGCACATGGTGTTCCCAGATAGATGCACACGCATGGTCGCACAAGACCCACTCTGAGACAAACACATATGGACAAGCATACAGGGCAATGCACACAGAGACAGCACAGCCACGGGGACCAGCTGACCAATTTACTGACCCTTGAGATTCCCTCAGAGACCAAGAGGCTCTAGGGACCCACAGAGACCCACACAGCATGAAACTGACTGAGGAGCCAGCAGACCCACGGCGCTTGTGGGGGCATCTTTAATGTTAGGGAAAAGCACAAATGAAGATAAATTAGTCCTTTTCCAGAGCTGCTGGGTAGCTCATTCATCTTCCTCTGAAGGCTTAGGAACACCTAGGAGCAGGGGTGGTAGAGATAAGCCACTCCATCTGGACTGTGTCCCTCTCTCCCCAGGGCTAAGCTGAAAGGACCTTTGACCAAATTAGAGCCCGTGACAGTCTGAGAGCCTCTGAGATCTTTCATAAATAAACAGGGACCCTGTGACCGAGAGAAGACAGATGGATCCAAGATCTAGAGTCTGTGTGGACTTAGAGCAGGGCATTGGCTGGGGCTCTCAGAAGTGACTCTAGAGAACTGCTCACTTCTCCCATCCACTGATTTTACAAGCTGCCTGGGCCATGGGTGGAGATCAAGACCTGGAGTAAATGGGGTCTCCTGCCCTGGCTAGGGAAGAGCACAGGTTGGGTGGCCAGAGCAGGTGCTTGGTGCTGGGGCATGTGATAGGGAGGCAGGTGTCAGGGATTCGGGGAGGGGATCTGCTCCCCAGACATCCCTCCACAGACCTTTTCTTGCCCTGCTCTGCTTTCTTCCAGATCAATTTTATATTTCTGTTCAACATCGTCAGGATCCTGATGACAAAATTAAGAGCATCCACCACATCTGAGACAATCCAGTACAGGTAAGGGAATGCTGGATGCCTGGATGGCAAGCAGGGAAGGAGCAAGGAGATCCCCTTACTAGAGCCCTCAGGGTCCACACCCCTAGAGCTTGCTGGAGAAGCCAAGCAGGGTAGCCCACCTTCCTACCTGAGTGAGTCCTGCTGTATCTGAACTCGTCTGATGTTGATCTCCTGCTTCCCCATTCAGGAAGGCAGTGAAGGCCACCCTGGTCCTTCTTCCCCTGCTGGGCATCACCTACATGCTCTTCTTTGTCAATCCTGGAGAGGACGACCTGTCACAGATTGTGTTCATTTATTTCAACTCTTTCCTGCAGTCTTTCCAGGTAGGGGCCCCAACGGCTGGGCACTTCCCACATCTGGATGCTCAGCCTGAGCTTGTGCGCTAAGATCAGTTAGACAAGCACAGAAACCCTGCTGGGCCCTGATGCTGACCAGGCTGTCCTGGTCATATTACCACCCCCATCCTAGGGTTCAGCTGGGATAGCGTTTTTGAGTGTGCCTGGATAAGCTCAGGATGTTGGGGCCAGAGACCACAACCATTCAGACTAGACCTTGTTGTACCTGCATCCCTTGTGGGACTTCGGAGGTCCCACCCAGCTCTGAGACCTAGGTCCTGGGAGGTGGGTCCCCAGCCATTCTGTGTTGTCCCATATCTCCAGCCGGAATGACTCTCCATGGATGTCTGACTTCTCCTTCCTTTCTTTCTAGGGTTTTTTTGTGTCTGTTTTCTACTGCTTCTTCAATGGAGAGGTAGGAGACTTTCAGGTGGTCTGGGGACTCAGGCCTCTTAAACTGCACTCCCAGGTAGTCTGGTTAAGCTGACCAGCCTTTCAGAAGAGGTTAAGCACTGGTTCTTCTCAGCTCTGTGTGATGGGAAAGGGGCTGAGAAACCACACTCAGCTCTAGGCAGAGAGCAGAGTGCAAAGATAGCAGGGCCTGTGGAAGCCAGACAGAAGGGATGACCGAAGGAAGCTTCTAGAAAAATATCATTCAAGCAGTTCTTTATGAACTCAGCAGAAAAGAAACTGTCAGGGCCTGGTGAGATGGCTTAGTGAATAAAGGCACTTGACTGCCAAACTAATGGCCTGAGTTCAACCCCTAAAATATGGCAGAAGGAGAGAATTGACTCCTGATTGAAAGCTGACCTCCACACATGGCACGGCGCTCACTGGAAACGTGTGTGCGTGTGCGTGTACACAGGCATGCACACACACGTACTCAGGAAGAAGCTGCTGTCCTCCATTGCAATACAAACAGAAGAGACTCAATCAGGTGTAGAGAATGAGCCAGGAGCTGCCCCTTAGACAATGGTAAGGATGGCAGAGGGGGCAATGACAGGTCCTTCCCGATGCCTGCTCCAGCAGGGGCTTACAAAGCTAGGGATGCCTAATTCATGGTGGCAGGGTATCCACAGGAAACCAGCACCTTAAGCAGGACAGTAGCCTCTCCAGGAGATGGGATTGGGGATGGGGGGGTTAAAATGGATCCCTGAAAGAGGCTGCAGGGCAGGAATAGGGTTCAGGGGAGGATCTAAGTTTGGAACTTCATCAGCCCCTTGGAGTGAGGGTGGCAGGCTGAGGGTCATGCTAGACTCCTTTAATGGCATTTGGGGCAGAACTGGAGGCCCGGCAGAGGCTTGATCCATCGGGTCACTGCACCTTCCTTCCTTCCCTGCAGGTGCGCTCAGCCCTGAGAAAGCGGTGGCACCGCTGGCAGGACCGTCACTCCCTCCGAGTGCCCGTGGCCCGGGCCACATCCATCCCCACATCACCCACCAGGATCAGCTTCCACAGCATCAAGCAGACAGCTGCTGTGTGATCTCAGTCATCTATCTGCTCGTTACCATACCACTGAGGCAGCTTCCCCATCCTCTACAGCCTTACCCTGGGTTCTCCTCGCCACATTGACCCTTGGGGTACAGAAGAAGGAGGGGAGAGGTCAACTCTCCAGCCTGGAAGGACAGGAAAGCAATGGACGGGGGCTCTGAAGGACCAGGGTCCAGTGCAGATAGTCCGCAAGCAAGAGGGAACAGGAAAATATTGCAGGACCCTCAAAAAGAGTGGGTTTCACATCGTCAAGCCTTTGTGCACCCAGCCTCTCTTGTAGATCCTCACTGTAGCACCACTTACATATGAAGAAACTGAGGTGCAGATCAGGTCCACTCACAGCACCCACAACTGGCTCTGCTCCTCACTTTCTGGCTCTCTACTTCGGGATGCCCTCACTTGAGGGTGCCCTCTGTAGGGGAAGACAAGAATTAACTTATCTGGCTTCATCCCAGGGACCATCAAGCAGAGAAGCCTTCCTCCTCAGTACCAGCCCCTCACCAAACTGACCCTCCACTCCCTTTCCCATCCTCCTGCCCCTGTGTGTCCAGGGTATTGCTGGCTTCCAGTCTGCTGTCCCTCCTGGGAGACCCCATTCAGCCTGGGTTCACTCTGGAGACTTGGAGATGCCATGAGCAAATGAGACATGCAAAGTCACAGTCTTGGACAGAAGGGGAGCAACAGCAGAGCCAGAGGCAGCAGGGTGAGGCTCACCCAAACCAGAGCATTTCTCCTCAGACTGCTTCTGCCTCTGTTGCCAAAACAGCTCTTTGTGATATCAGCCAGCTAGCTATCTGTGGAGCAGGCCAACTTCAAGCCAAGCAACTAGCCATTAGAGAGATGATGTGGGCCAATGATGGGGACAGGATGTCTGCAGGGCATAGCCATGTCCCTGTTCTTCGAGATGATGGCCTTCCTCTGGCCTGTCTTGGGATTGGAGTCTTCAGGTTCAAAGACCTTAAATCATCCTTGTCATCCCTGAGGATGACATCTGTCCCATCCCCCATGCAGAGCCTGCCTGTACCAGGGACTAAGACTCTGGAACTGGGAGGGAGGGGAGACAAGGCCCCTCAGGCTCCACAAACAAGAAGAAACAGAGCGTGGCTTCAGGTTCCACCTCCATTGTCCTTCTCCCCACAGCAGAAGAGAGGGAGAAACCATTTGTCTGGGTACCCCACAAAAATAAACTTTGAAAAATTATCCAGCTTTATACATATTTATTTTGGTATTTAATACATTTTAAAACATAGATGTGGTAATATTTGAATTTCATAAGGCGAATGTCACTGTCCTCAAAACTCACCAGCTGACACCTAGATGTCGCATGATTCTGGGTCCACTGTCACTGTCCTCAAACACACCAAATGACAACTAGATGCTGCATGATTCCTGGCCGCTGTCACTGTCCTCAAAACACACCAAATGACAACTAGATGCTGCATGATTCCTGGCCGCTGTCACTGTCCTCAAAACTCACCAGCTGACACCTAGATGTCGCATGATTCCTGGCCGCTGTCACTGTCCTCAAACACACCAAATGACAACTAGATGCTGC